>JAJSOF020000013.1:63645909-63675058 GCA_025594305.2 Periplaneta americana | reverse complement strand
CCTAGATTGTCTTCTTTATCTCTTTTTTACGTCTCTATTCTTCCCTATAGTTTTCCCCTATTTTTCGTCCATATCCCCACTTTTTCTCCTTTACTTCCACCTATATTTTTCCTCTATTCCTTATCTATTTCCCTCTAGTTTCTCATCTACTTTCTATTCTATTTTCCTTCTAGTTATTCATCTATATTCTCTATTTTCTGCCTAACTTCTTTATTTTCTCTAATTTCACCTCTATTTTCTCTGTATATTCTCATTTTATCCTCCATTTTCACGCTACTTCCTCTCTATTTTCCTTTATTTTCTCCAGTATTTTCTTCTCTCTTTTCTCGATTTTCAACACTATTTTCTCTCTATTTTCCCTCTATTTTCGACTTATATCCTCTGTTCTCCCTCTACTTTTCTCTCTACTTTTCCTTTATTTCTCCACTAGTTTCTCGTCTAATTTTGTCAATTCTTTGTCCTGGATTTTCCCCTCAAATTTTACTATATTTACCATCTATTCTCTTCTCTATTTTAGCTCTACTCTCTCCTCTATTTGGCCTCAATTTACTCCTCTCTTTCCCTCTATATTTCGTCATTTGTCCTGTATTTTCATTGCATTTTTCCAACTATCTTCCTTTCCTTCTCAAATTACACTCTATTTTCTCTATTTTCAAACCACTTTTTCCCTATCTTTCGTCTATTTTCTCATATTTTCACAATTTTCTCCTTCTCCATCTCCTTCTCCATCTCCTCCCTCTCTTTCTCCATCTCCTTATCGTTATTCTTATAATTATCCTGCCTCCTCCTTCCTCCTCCTCCCTCGTCCTCCTTCTAAATCTCCTCCTCCTCTCTTCCCCTCCTCATCCTCTTTCTCCTTCTTCTCCTCCTTCTCGTCTCCTTTTCTCTCTTTTTCTCCTCTATTTTCCCTCTATTTTCACCATTTCTATCCTCTATTCTCCCTCTATTTTTCTCTCTATTTTTTCCTTTATATTCTACACTAGTTTCTCCTTTAATTTTGTCAAATCTTTGTCCTGAATTTTCCCCCCAAATTTTACTATATTTACCATCTATTCCCTAATTTTATGTCATTTGGACTGCCGGTTTACTTTTTTTTCCTCTACATTTCAAAATTAAATTGGAAAATTTTTCTCTGTTTAAATCGCTTTTTAGATATTGCTCTATTGTCGATTTTTTCAGAATTTTTTTTTTTACCCAGATTAAAATAGCAAGTTTCTTGTTTATGTTAGTTAATTAGGATACAATTAATTATCCTTAATCACTCATTTAAAGTTTCCTGTGACTGCACCTTTTTATATTTTTTCCAACACTATTTTCTGACTTTTTCCATCTACTTTCACCTTTTATCCTTTATAGTTTTTTTTGTTCCTTTTATTTTCTCCAATAGTTTCTTCTAACTTTGTATTTGTCCTGCATTTTCCTGGAATTTTACTATATTTACCATCTGTTCTGTTCTCTATTCCAGCTCTACTTTTTCCTCTTCCTCCTCTTTCTATCTATCCTAATCTATAGATTCTATTCTATCTATTCTATTCTATCTATTCTCTTCTATCAATTCTATTCCATTTCTCTTCTATTCCATCTATTCTATTCCATCTATTTAATCTATCTATTCCATTCTTTTCCATTTATGTATTCCATTCTATCTATTCTTCCTTTCTATTCTATTTTCCTTTCCCTATCTAGCTTATTCTATTCTATCTATTTAATCTATCCTATCCTGTTCTATCTATCAATCTTTCTAACTATTCTTTTATTCTATCTATCCTTTGCTCCTATCCTCCTTCTATCTATCCTATCTATCTATCTATCTATCTATCTATCTATCTATCTATCTATCTATCTATCTATCTATCTATCTATCTACCTAACTATCTATCTATCCATCTATCTATCTTATTTAATTATCATCCATCCTATCCATCCTTCTATCTATCTATCTATTCTATCTATCTATTCTATCTAACTATTCTAATCTCTATCTATCTATTCTATCTATGCTGTCTAACTATCTTGTCATCTATCTATTCTATTTTATCCATTCTATATATATATATATATATTCATCCATTTTATATCTTCTATTCTTCCATTTTATTTTATTCTATCTATCTATTTTATTTTATTCTATCTATTGTCTTCTATCTATCTATTCTTTCTATCTATTCTATTTCATTTATCTCTTCTATTCCATCTATTTTATTCTATCTCTTCTATTCCATCTATCTATCTATTCTGTCTGTCCATTCTATCCTATCCATCTTTCTATTCTATCCATTCTATTCTATCTATCTGTTCTTCTATTCTATCTATTTTCTTCTATCTATTCTATTTAATTTATCTCTTCTATTCCATCTATTCTATCCTATCTCTTCTATTCCATCTATCTATTCTATTCAATCTATTCTATTCTATCTATTCCATTCTGTATATATATTCTTTTCTATTCTATACTATTCCATCTAGTCTATTCTGTCCATTCTATACTATATATTCTATTCTATCCTATTTTATTTATTGTGTATATCCTATTCTATTCTACCTATTCTATCTATTCTATTCCATCTATCCTATTCTATTCTAGTTATCCTATTCTATTTTATCTATTCTATTCTATCTATTCTATTCTATCTATCCTATTCAATTCTATTTATTCTATCTATACTATTCTATTCTATCTTTTCTATTATATCTATTCTATCCATCATATTCTATTCTATCTATTCTATTTTATCTATTTTATTCTATTCTATCTATTCTATTCTACTTATCTATTCTATTCTGTTAATCTATTGTATTCCATCTATTCTATTCCATGTATTATATTCCATCTATTCTATTCCGTCTACCTATTCTATTTCATCTATTGTATTCGATCTATCTATTCAACTCCATCTTGTCTATTTCATCCATCTATTCCATTCCATCTATTACATTCCATCTATTCTATTCCACCTATTCTATTCTATCTAGACTATTCTATCTATTCTATTCTATTAATTATATTCTATCTATTTTATTCTATCTATTCTATTCTATCTATTCTATACTATTCTATCCTATTCCACTCTGTCTATTCTATCCTATTCTATCTATTCTATTCTATTCCATGTATCCTATTCTATCTATCCTATTCTATCCTATTCAATCTATATATTCTATTCTTCCTATCCTATTCTATTCTATATTCTATTCTTTCCTATTCTATTCTATCTATCCTATTCTATTCTATCTATGCTATTCTATCCTATACTACCTATCCTATTCTATTCTATCTATCTTATTCTATCCTGTCTCTATCTATCTATCCATCTAGCCATCTATCTATCTATCTATCTATCCATCCTGTCTATCTATCCATCTATCCATCCTATCTGTCCATCCTATCTATCAATTCTATTCTATCTATCTGTCTATCTACTATATCTATTCTATTATATCTATCTATTCTACTATATGTATCTATACTATCTATTCTATCTTCTCCCTCTATCCTAATCTATATATTCTATTCATCTATCAATTTATTCTATCTATCTATTCTATCTATATATTTTATCTATCAACTCTATCCTGTCTCTGTATCTTGTCTATCTATCTATCTATCTATCTATCTATCTATCTATCTATCTATCTATCTATCTATCTATCTATCTATATATCCATCTCTCTACCTATCTGTCCTATATATTCTGTTCTATCTATTGTATTCTATCTATCCATTCTATCTATCTACTTATTCTATCTCTTCTATCTATCTATCATATTTATTCTATCAATCTATTCTATCTATCTAATCTATTTTATTCTATCTATTCTATTCGATTCTATTCTATCTGTTCTATTTATTCTATTTTATTTCTATTCTATCCTATCTATTCTATTATATTCTATCTATCTATTCTAACCATCTATTTTATTCTATCTATTATATCTACATATTCTAGTCTATTTATCTATTCTGTTTAATCTACTTATTCTATTCTATCGATCTTTTATATTCTATCTGTCTATACTCTATCTATCTATCTATCTATCTATCTATCTATCTATCTATTCTATTACTATATTTTCTATGTATCAATCCTATTCTATCTTTTCTATTTTATCTATGCCATTCTATCTATCAATTATATCTATCTATTCTATTTTATTCTATTCTGTTTATTTGATTCCATTATGTCTATTCTATTTATTCTATTCTATCTATTCTATCCTATCTATCTATTATATCCATTCTATTCTATCTATTCTATTATATCTACCTATTCTATTTATCTATTGTATGCTATCTATTCTATTCTACCTACCTATTCCATTCTATCAATATATAATATTCTATCTGTCAATTCTATCCTATATATCTGTTCTATTCTGTGCTGTCTATTCTACTCTATATTCTATTCTATTCTATTCTATTCCATTCTATTCTTTCTTCTATCTCTTCTATTCTATCTATTTTACTCCATCTATCTATTCTATTGCATCTATTCTATTTCATTCTATCTATGCTATTTTAAGTTTCTATTCTATACTATCTATCTACTCTAGTCTATCTATTCTATACTCCTACTGTTCTATCTATTTTTCTATTTATTCTAACTACTCTATCTATACATATATATATATATCCATTCTATTATATTATTCTATTCTATTGTTTTCTATCTGTCTGTATCTATCTATCTACTCTCTTCTTCTACTCTATGCTATCTTTTCTATTCTATTTATCTATTCTATTCTTCTATCTATTCTATTCTATCTATCTATTCTATCTATATATCTATCTATCCTATGTTCTATTTTATCTATTCTATCTTTCTTCTGTTCTATTCTATCTATTCTATTCTATGTTATTCTATCTATTCTATACTATCTATTCTATTCCATCTTCTATTAATTCTATTTTATTCTATCTATTCTGTTGTATCCTCTCATTCTATCTGTTCTATTCTATCTCCTTATTCTATCTGTTCTGTTCTATCTATTCCATCCATTCTATATATTCTATTCTATCTATTCTCTTCTATCTATCTATTCTATCTACCAATCTATCTATCTGTCTGTCTATCTATATCTATCTATCTGTTCTATCTATCTATCTATTCTATCTATATCTAACTTATATCTATCCTATCTATTCTTATTCTATTCTATTCTATTCTATTCTATTCTATTCTATTATATCTATTTATTCTATTCTATCTATTCTAATCTTTATCTATTCTATTCCATCCTATTCTTCTACCTATCTATTCTGTTCTATTCTATTCCATCTATTCTATTCTCCTATTCTATTCTATCTATTCTATTCAATTCTATTTCTCTATTCTAGCTATCTATTCTATTCTACCTATTCTAATCTTTTCCATTCTATTCCATCTATGCTATTCTACCTATCCTATTCTATATTTTCTATTTATCCTATTCTATACTTCTATTCTATACTATTTTTGTTTTATATTTCTTCTATTCTTGTCTATCCTATTGTATGCTATTCAATTTTTCCATTCTATCTATTCCTATTCTATTCTATCTTGTATTCTATATCATATTCTATCCTATTTATTGTCTATCTATTCTATCTACTCTATTCTATATATCCTATTCTATTTTATCAATTCTATTCTATGCTATTTTTGCTCTTTTCTATCTTCTATCTATTGTATGCTATTTGTCCTATTCTATTCTTTCTGTTCCATTCTATTCTACTATCTATTGTACTATCTATTCTATTTATCTCATCTATTCAATCTATCTATGCAAAAGTCTGTCCTATCTGTCTATCTATCTATCTATCTATCTATCTATCTATCTATCTTATCTTCTATCTATCTATCTATCTATCTATCTATCTATATAATCTATCTATCTATCTATCTATCTATATCTATCTATCTATTTATCTTTCATCATTTTACTAGCTATCTCAAATATTAAATTAATTATAATTCATTGAATTAAATTAGCTCATAAATTAAGTTACTACTTTACCTTTATAGATTTATCTAAATTTAAATAAATGTGTAGTGAAGATTATTGTTGCTGAGAACCTTTTCTATGTGTAGTGAAAATATTTGTAATTTAAATTTATGTATTGTATTGATTAAGGCTGGTTGAGGGAAGAGAAGGCCTTATGGCCTTAATCCGCCAGCGAAAATGAAACATTATTATTATTATTATTACATTATTATTATCTATCTGTCTGTCTGTCTGTCTATCTATTCTATTCTAACTATTCCATTCTATCTATTCCATTCTATCGTATTCTATCTATTTTATCCTATATATTCTATTGCACATATCTATTCTATCTATTGAGTTCATTATCTATCTATTCTATATATATATATATATATATTATTCTATCTTCATTTATTCTATCTATTCATTTATTCTATCCTATCATATTTATCTATTCTATCTATCTATCTATGTATTCTATCTGTTACATTCTATCTATTCCATTCTATATATTCCATTCTATCTATTGTATTCTATCTATTCTATTGTATCTATCTATTATAACTATACTATTCTATCTATCTACTTATCTATCTGTCTGTCTGTTCATCTATTCTAGTCTAACTATTCCATTCTATCTATTCTATCCTATCTATTCTATTGCACATATTTATTCTATTGGGTTCTATCTATTATTCTATTCTATTCTATCTATTCATCTATTCTGTCTATTCTATCTGTTACATTCTATCTATTCTAACTATACTACTCTATCTATCTATCTATCTATCTATCTATCTATCTATATATTTATCTATCTATCTACTGTATCTATCTATCTATCTATCTATCTACTTACCTATCTATCTATCTTCCTATCTATTATATTTATCTTCCTATCTATTCTATCTATTTATCCTATACTATATATCTATTTTATCCTATCTACACTCTCTATTCTATTTTATCTATTCAATTCTATCTATGCTATTCTATCTATTCTATCTATGCTATTCTATATATCTATTCTATTCTATTTAAACTATCTATCCCCTTCTATTCCATTTATCTGTTCTATTCTATTTATTCTAGTCCATCTATCTATTCTATTCCATCTATTCTATCTATCCTATTCTACTATATTCTATCTATCTATTCTATTCTATCTACCTTTTCTGTCTATGAATTCCATCTATCCTGTCTATTTATGTATCTTTTCTATTCTATCTATTCCATTCTATCTATTCTATTCTTTCTATTGTATTCTATCTATTCTATTCTATCTAACTACTTATTCCATCTCTTATATTCTGTCTGTCAATCTATTCTAATTATTCTATTGTATCTATTCTATTCTACCTATTCTATTTATTCGATTCTATTCTATCTATTCCATTTATTTTATACTTTTTATCCCATCTACTCTATTCTATCATATTGTATCTATCTATCTATTCTATTTTATCTATCTATTCTATTCTATTTATCTACTTTATTCTATCTATTCTATTCTATCTATTCTCTTCTATCAATTCTATTCCATTTCTATTCTATTCCATCTATTCTAATCTATCTATTCCATTCTATTCCATTTTATGTATTCCATTCTATCTATTCTATCCTATTCTATTCTATTTTCTTATTCTATTCTATCTAGCTTATTCTATTCTATCTATTTAATCTATCTATTCTATCCTATTTTATCTATCAAATCTATTCTAATTATTCTATTCAATCTCTATTCTATCTATTCTATTCTGTCTATTCTATTCTATTTATTCTATCTATCCTATGCTACCTATCCTATTCTATCTATCCTACCTATCTATCTATCTATCTATCTATCTATCTATCTATCTATCTATCTATCCATCTATCTATCTTATTTAACTATCTATCCATCCTATCCATCAATTCTATCTATCTATCTATTCTATCTATCTATTCTATCTAACTATTCTAATCTATTGTATCTATCTATTCTATCTATGCTGTCTAACTATCTTGTCTATCTATCTATTCTATTTTATCCATTCTATATATATATTCTATCCATTCTACAAATCTATTCTATTCTATCCATTTTATTTTATTCTATCTATCTATTTTATTTTATTCTATCTATTTTCTTCTATCTATCTATTTTATTCTATCTATTCTATTTTATTTATCTCTTCTATTCCATCTATTCTATTCTATCTCTTCTATTCCATCTATCTATTCTATTCTGTCTGTCCATTCTATCCTATCCATCTATTCTATTCTATCCATTCTATTCTATCTATCTGTTCTATTCTATTCTATCTATTTTCTTCTATCTATTCTATTTAATTTATCTCTTCTATTCCATCTATTCTATCCTATCTCTTCTATTCCATCTATCTATTCTATTCAATCTATTCTATTCTATCTATTCCATTCTGTATATATATTTTCTATTCTATACTATTCTATCTAGTCTATTCTATCCATTCTATACTATATATTCTATTCTATCCTATTTTATTTATTGTGTATATCCTATTCTATTCTACCTATTCTATCTATTCTATTCCATCTATCCTATTCTATTCTAGTTATCCTATTCTATTTTATCTATTCTATCTATCCTATTCAATTCTATTTATTCTATCTATTCTATTCTTCTATCTTTTCTATTATATCTATTCTATCCATCATATTCTATTCTATCTATCTATTCTATCTATTTTATTCTATTTATCTATTCTATTCTATCTATTCTATTCTGTTAATCTATTGTATTCCATCTATTCTATTCCATGTATTATATTCCATCTATTCTATTCCGTCTACCTATTCTATTTCATCTATTGTATTCGATCTATCTATTCAACTCCATCTTTTCTATTCATCCATCTATTCCATTTCATCTATTACATTCCATCTATTCTATTCCACCTATTCTATTCTATCTAGACTATTCTATCTATTCTATTCTATTAATTATATTCTATCTATTTTATTCTATCTATTCTATTCTATCTATTCTATACTATTCTATCCTATTCCACTCTGTCTATTCTATCTATTCTATTCTATTCCATCTATCCTATTCTATCTATCCTAATCTATCTTATTCAATCTATATATTCTATTCTTCCTATCCTATTCTATTCTATATTCTATTCTTTCCTATTCTACTCTATTCTATTCTATCTATCCTATTATTTTCTATCTATGCTATTCTATCTATCCTATACTACCTATCCTATTCTATTCTATCTTATTCTATTCTGTCTCTATCTATCCATCTATCTATCTATCTATCTATCTATCTATCTATCTATCTATCTATCTATCTATCTATCTATCTATCTATCTATCTATCCATCCTGTCTATCTATCCATCCTATCTATCTATCTACTATATCTATCCATTATATCTATCCATCCTATTCTATCATATTATCTATATTCTATTCTATCTTCTCCCTCTATCCCTATTTATATATTCTATTCATCTATCAATTTATTCTATCTATCTATCTATCTAATATATTTTCTATCTATCTATCTATTCTATCCTGTATCTATATCTTGTCTATTCTATCTTCTCTCTATCCTAATCTATATTCTATTCATCTATCAATTATTCTATCTATCTATTCTATCTATCTATTTTATCTATCAACTCTATCTATCCTGTCTCTGTATCTTGTCTATCTATCTATCTATCTATCTATCTATCTATCTATCTATCTATCTATCTATCTATCTATCTATCTATCTATTCTATCTATCTATATTCATCTCTACCTATTGTCCATTCTATTCTATTCCATCTATTATATTCTATCTATTCCATTCTCTATTCCATCTATCTATTGTATTCTATCTATCCATTCTATCATATTTATTCTATCAATCTATTCTATCTATCTAATCTATTTTATTCTATCTATTCTATTCGATTCTATTCTATCTGTTCTATTTATTCTATTTTATTTCTATTCTATCCTATCTATTCTATTATATTCTATCTATCTATTCTAACCATCTATTTTATTCTATCTATTATATCTACATATTCTAGTCTATTTATCTATTCTGTTTAATCTACTTATTCTATTCTATCTATCTTTTATATTCTGTCTGTCTATCTATCTATCTATTTATCTATCTATATATTCTATTACTATATTTTCTATGTATCAATCCTATTCTATCTTTTCTATTTTATCTATGCCATTCTATCTATCAATTATATCTATCTATTCTATTTTATTCTATTCTGTTTATTTGATTCCATTATGTCTATTCTATTTATTCTATTCTATCTATTCTATCCTATCTGTCTATTATATCCATTCTATTCTATCTATTCTATTATATTATATCTACCTATTCTATTCTATTTATCTATTGTATGCTATCTATTCTATTCAATCTACCAATCCATTCTATCAATATATAATATTCTATCTGTCAATTCTATCCTATATATCTATTCTATTCTGTGCTGTCTATTCTACTCTATATTCTATTCTATCTATTCTATTCCATCTATTCTATTCTACTTATCTCTTCTATTCTATCTATTTTACTCCATCTATCTATTCTATTGCATCTATTCTATTCCATTCTATCTATGCTATTTTAAGTTTCTATTCTATACTATCTATCTACTCTAGTCTATCTATTCTATTCTAATCTATCTACTCTATTCTATTTATATTATCTACTCTTCTATCTATACATATATATATATATATTCCATCTATTCTATTATATCTATTCTATCTATTGTATTCTATCTGTATATCTTTCTATCTATCTATCTACTCTATTTTTCTACTCTATGCTATCTTTTCTATTCTATTCTTTCTATTCTATCTATTCTATTCTATCTATTCTATCTATCCTATGTTATTCTATCTATTCTATGCTATCTATTCTATTCTATCTATTCTATCTATCCTATGTTATTCTATCTATTCTATACTATCTATTCTATTCCATCTTCTATTAATTCTATTTTATTCTATCTATTCTATTGTATCCTATTCTATCTATTCTATTCTATCTCCTTATTCTATCTGTTCTGTTCCATCTATTCTATTCTATATATCCTATTCTATCTATTATATCTAATCTATCTATCTATCTGTCTGTCTATCTTCTATCTATCTATTTATCTAATCTATCTATCTATCCATCCAATCTATCAATTCTATTCTATTCTAATCTATCTATTCTATCTATATATCTATCTACTATATCTATCCTATTATATCTTATCTATTCTATTCTATCTATTATATCTATTCTATTATATCTATTTATTCTATTCTATCTATTCTATTCCATCTATTCTATCTATTCTATTCTATTCCATCTATTCTATTCTATCCTATTCTATTCTATCCTATTCTATTCAATCCTATTTCATCTATTCTAGCTATCCTATTTTATTCTACCTATCCTATTCTATATTTTCTATTTATCCTATTCTATTTTATTCTATCTATCCTATTCTGTTCTATTTATTCTATTCTGTCTATCCTATTCTATTCAATTTTTCCATTCTATCTATCCTATTCTATTCTATCTATTCTATATCATATTCTATCCTATTTATTGTCTATCTTATTCTATCTACTCTATTCTATATATCCTATTTTATTTTATCAATTCTATTCTATGCTATTTTTGCTCTTTTCTATCTTCTATTGTATGCTATTTGTCCTATTCTATTCTATCTATTCCATTCTATTCTACTATTGTATTCTACCTATCCTATTCTACTTTATCTCTTCTATTCTATTCAATCTATCTATGCAATCTCTCCTATCTATCTATCTATCTATCTATCTATCTATCTATCTTTATCTATCTATCTATCTATCTATCTATCTATCTATCTATCTATTTGTGCAATCTATCTATCCAGAGTATCTATCTATCTGTGCTATCTATCTATCTATCTATCTATCTATCTATCTATCTATCTATCTATCTATCTGTGCAATCTATCTATCCAAAGTATTTATCTATCTATTTATCTTTCATCATTTTACTAGCTATCTCAAATATTAAATTAATTATAATTCATTGAATTAAATTAGCTCATAAATTAAGTTCTAAAACTTTATCTACTTATCTTTATCTAAATTTTTAATAAATGTGTAGTCTATTATTGTTGGAGAACCTTTTAAGTGTAGTGAAAATATTTGTAATCTAAATTTATGTATTGTATTGATTAAGGCTGGTTGAGTTCCTTATGGCCTTAACTCTGCCAGCGAAAATGAAACATTATTCTATTATTATTATTATTATTATTCTTATTATTACTACTATTATTATTATCTGTCTGTCTGTCTATCTATTCTATTCTAACTATTCCATTCTATCTATTCCATTCTATCTATTCTATCTATTTTATCCTATATATTCTATTGCACATATCTATTCTATCTATTGAGTTCTATCTATCTATTCTATATATATCTATTCTATCTATCTATTCTAATCTATTCATTTATTCTATCCTATTATATTTATCTATTCTATCTATCTATCTATCTATCTATCTATCTATCTATCTATCTATCTATTCTAACTGTTACATTCTATCTATTCCATTCTATCTATTGTATTCTATCTATTCTATTGTATCTATCTATTATAACTATACTATTCTATCTATCTACTCCATCTATCTGTCTGTCTGTCTATCTATTCTAGTCTATTTATTCCATTCTATCTATTCTATCCTATCTATTCTATTGCACATATTTATTCTATTGGGTTCTATCTATCTATTCTATTCTATCTATTCTAATCTATTCATCTATTCTATCTTATTATATTTATCTATTCTATCTATTGTATCTATTCTATCTATCTATCTATCCTATCTGTTACATTCTATCTATTCTAACTATACTATTCTATCTATCTATCTATCTATCTATCTATCTATCTATCTACTGTATCTGTCTATCTATATATCTATCTATCTACTTACCTATCTATCTATCTTCCTATCTATTATATTTATCTTCCTATCTATTCTATCTGTTTATCCTATACTATATATCTATTTTATCCTATCTACACTATCTATTCTATTTTATCTATTCACTTCTATCTATGCTATTCTATCTATGCTATTCTATATATCTATTCTATTCTATTTAAACTATCTATCCCCTTCTATTCCATTTATCTGTTCTATTCTATTTATTCTATTCCATCTATCTTCTATTCTATCTATTCTATCTCTCCTATTCTACTATATTCTATCTATCTATTCTATCTGTTCTATTCTGTGTATCTATTCTCTTCTATCTATTCTGTATATTCTATTCTATCTATCTTTTCTGTCTATGAATTCCATCTATCCTGTCTATTTATGTATCTTTTCTATTCTGTCTATTCCATTCTATCTATTCTATTCTTTCTATTGTATTCTATCTATTCTATTCTATCTAACTACTTATTCCATCTCTTATATTCTGTCTGTCTATCTATTCTAATTATTCTATTCTATCTATTCTATTCTACCTATTCTATTTATTCGATTCTATTCTATCTATTCAAAATATTTTATACTTTTTATCCCATCTACTCTATTCTATCATATTGTATCTATCTATCTATTCTATTTTATCTATCTATTCTATTCTATTTATCTACTTTATTCTATCCTATTCTATTCTATCTACCTATTCTATTCTATCTGTCTATTCTATTCTATCTATCTATTCTATAGCCTAACTATTCTATTCTATCTACCTATTCTAGTCTATATATTCTATTCTATATCTATTCTATCCTATCTATCTATTCTATTTTATCTATTCTATTCTATCTATTATATGCTTTCTATTCTATCTATTCTATTCCATTTA
The DNA here is from genome assembly GCA_025594305.2 of Periplaneta americana. Classification (NCBI taxonomy): domain Eukaryota; kingdom Metazoa; phylum Arthropoda; class Insecta; order Blattodea; family Blattidae; genus Periplaneta; species Periplaneta americana. Next base: position 63,661,220 of record JAJSOF020000013.1, on the reverse strand, counting down.
TATCTTCTATTCCATCAATCTATTCTATTCCGTCTATTCTCTTCTATCTATTCTATCTATTCTACCTATTTTATTGTATTCTATTCTAGTCTATCCGATTTTATCTATTCTATCTTTCCTATTCTATTCTACCTATTATAATCTATCTATCCTACACTATTCTATCTATTCTATTCTATATATTCTATTATTCTATTCTAATCTATCCTATTCTATCTCTCATATTCTATTCTATCTAATCTATTCTATCTATTTTATTCTATTCTATCTATTCTATTCTACTTATCTATTCTATTCTGTTAATCTATTGTATTCCATCTATTCTATTCCATGTATTATATTCCATCTATTCTATTCCGTCTACCTATTCTATTTCATCTATTGTATTCGATCTATCTGTTCAACTCCATCTTTTCTATTTCATCCATCTATTCCATTTCATCTATTACATTCCATCTATTCTATTCCACCTATTCTATTCTATCTAGACTATTCTATCTATTCTATTCTATTAATTATATTCTATCTATTTTATTCTATCTATTCTATTCTATCTATTCTATACTATTCTATCCTATTCCACTCTGTCTATTCTATCTATTCTATTCCATCTATCCTATTCTATCTATCCTAATCTATCTTATTCAATCTATATATTCTATTCTTCCAATCCTATTCTATTCTATATTCTATTCTTTCCTATTCTACTCTATTCTATTCTATCTATCCTATTCTTTTCTATCTATGCTATTCTATCTATCCTATACTACCTATCCTATTCTATTCTATCTATCTTATTCTATTCTGTCTCTATCCATCCATCTATCTATCTATCTATCTATCTATCTATCTATCCATCCTGTCTATCTATCCATCCTCTCTATCTATCCATCCTATCTATCAATTCTATTCTATCTATCTATCTCTCTATCTATCTATCTATCTAATATATCTATTCTATTATATCTATCTATTCTACTATATGTATCTATACTATCTATTCTATCTTCTCCCTCTATCCTAATCTATATATTCTATTCATCTATCAATTTATTCTATCTATCTATTCTATCTATATATTTTATCTATCAACTCTATCTATCCTGTCTCTGTATCTTGTCTATCTATCTATCTATCTATCTATATTCATCTCTCTACCTATCTGTCCTATCTATTCTGTTCTATCTATTCTATTCCATCTATTATATTCTATCTATTCCATTCTCTCTATTCCAATCTATCTATTGTATTCTATCTATCCATTCTATCTATCATATTTATTCTATCAATCTATTCTATCTATCTAATCTATTTTATTCTATCTATTCTATTCGATTCTATTCTATCTGTTCTATTTATTCTATTTTATTTCTATTCTATCCTATCTATTCTATTATATTCTATCTATCTATTCTAACCATCTATTTTATTCTATCTATTATATCTACATATTCTAGTCTATTTATCTATTCTGTTTAATCTACTTATTCTATTCTATCTATCTTTTATATTCTGTCTATACTCTATCTATCTATCTATTTATCTATCTATATATTCTATTACTATATTTTCTATGTATCAATCCTATTCTATCTTTTCTATTTTATCTATGCCATTCTATCTATCAATTGTATCTATCTATTCTATTTTATTCTATTCTGTTTATTTGATTCCATTATGTCTATTCTATTTATTCTATTCTATCTATTCTATCCTATCTGTCTATTATATCCATTCTATTCTATCTATTCTATTATATTATATCTACCTATTCTATTCTATTTATCTATTGTATGCTATCTATTCTATTCTATCTACCAATCCATTCTATCAATATATAATATTCTATCTGTCAATTCTATCCTATATATCTATTCTATTCTGTGCTGTCTATTCTACTATATATTCTATTCTATCAATTCTATTCCATCTATTCTATTCTACTTATCTCTTCTATTCTATCTATTTTACTCCATCTATCTATTCTATTGCATCTATTCTATTCCATTCTATCTATGCTATTTTAAGTTTCTATTCTATACTATCTATCTACTCTAGTCTATCTATTCTATTCTAATCTATCTACTCTATTCTATCTATTTTATTCTATCTATTCTATTTATATTATCTACTCTTCTATCTATACATATATATATATTCCATCTATTCTATTATATCTATTCTATCTATTGTATTCTATCTGTATATCTTTCTATCTATCTATCTACTCTATTTTTCTACTCTATGCTATCTTTTCTATTCTTTCTATTCTATTCTATCTATTCTATTCTATCTATCTATTCTATCTATCCTATGTTATTCTATCTATTCTATGCTATCTATTCTATTCTATCTATTCTATCTATCCTATGTTATTCTATCTATTCTATTCCATCTTCTATTAATTCTATTTTATTCTATCTATTCTATTGTATCCTATTCTATCTATTCTATTCTATCTCCTTATTCTATCTGTTCTGTTCTATCTATTCTATTCTATATATCCTATTCTATATATTATATCTAATCTATCTATCTACCTGTCTGTCTATCTTCTATCTATATATTTATCTAATCTATCTATCTATCCATCCAATCTATCAATTCTATTCTAATCTATCTATTCTATCTATATATCTATCTACTATATCTATCCTATTATATCTTATCTTTCTATTCTATCTATTATATCTATTCTATTATATCTATTTATTCTATTCTATCTATTCTATTCCATCTATTCTATCTATTCTATTCTATTCCATCTATTCTATTCTATCCTATTCTATTCTATCTATTCTATTCAATCCTATTTCATCTATTCTAGCTATCCTATTCTATTCTACCTATCCTATTCTATATTTTCTATTTATCCTATTCTATTTTATTCTATCTATCCTATTCTGTTCTATTTATTCTATTCTGTCTATCCTATTCTATTCAATTTTTCCATTCTATCTATCCTATTCTATTCTATCTATTCTATATCATATTCTATCCTATTTATTGTCTATCTTATTCTATCTACTCTATTCTATATATCCTATTTTATTTTATCAATTCTATTCTATGCTATTTTTGCTCTTTTCTATCTTCTATTGTATGCTATTTGTCCTATTCTATTCTATCTATTCCATTCTATTCTACTATTGTATTCTACCTATCCTATTCTACTTTATCTCTTCTATTCAATCTATCTATGCAATCTCTCCTATCTATCTATCTATCTATCTATCTATCTATCTATCTATCTATCTATCTATCTATCTATCTATCTATCTATCTATCTATCTTTCTATCTATCTATCTATCTATCTATCTATCTATCTATCTATCTATCTATCTATCTATCTATCTATCTATCTATATTTGCAATCTATCTATCCAGAGTATATATCTATCTATCTGTGCTATCTATCTATCTATCCATCTATCTATCTATCTATCTATCTATCTATCTATCTATCTATCTATCTATCTATCTATCTATCTATCTATCTATCTGTGCAATCTATCTATCCAAAGTATTTATCTATCTATCTATTTATCTATCTATTTATCTTTCATCATTTTACTAGCTATCTCAAATATTAAATTAATTATAATTGATTGAATTAAATTAGCTCATAAATTAAGTTACTACTTTACCTTATAGATTTATCTAAATTTAAATAAATGTGTAGTGAAGATTATTGCTGGAGAACCTTTTAAGTGTAGTGAAAATATTTGTAATCTAAATTTATGTATTGTGTTGATTAAGGCTGGTTGAGTGGAAGAGAAGGCCTTATGGCCTTAACTCTGCCAGCGAAAATGAAACATTATTATTATTATTATTATTCTATTATTATTATTATTATTATTATTATTATTATCTGTCTGTCTATCTATTCTATTCTAACTGTTCCATTCTATCTATTCCATTCTATCGTATTCTATCTATTTTATCCTATATATTCTATTGCACATATCTATTCTATCTATTGAGTTCTATCTATCTATTCTATATATATCTATTCTATCTATCTATTCTAATCTATTCATTTATTCTATCCTATTATATCTATCTATCTATCTATCTATCTATCTATCTATCTATCTATCTATTCTATCTGTTACATTCTATCTATTCCATTCTATCTATTGTATTCTATCTATTCTATTGTATCTATCTATTATAACTATACTATTCTATCTATCTACTTATCTATCTATCTGTCTGTCTGTCTATCTATTCTAGTCTAACTATTCCATTCTATCTATTCTATCCTATCTATTCTATTGCACATATTTATTCTATTGGGTTCTATCTATCTATTCTATTCTATCTATTCTAATCTATTCATTTATTCTATCCTATTATATTTATCTATTCTATCTATCTATCTATTCTATCTGTTACATCTATCTATTCTAACTATGCTATTCTATCTATCTATCTATCTACTGTATCTGTCTATCTATCTATCTATCTACTTACCTATCTATCTATCTTCCTATCTATTATATTTATCTTCCTATCTATTTATCCTATACTATATATCTATTTTATCCTATCTACACTATCTATTCTATTTTATCTATTCAATTCTATCTATGCTATTCTATCTATTCTATCTATGCTATTCTATATATCTATTCTATTCTATTTAAACTATCTATCCCCTTCTATTCCATTTATCTGTTCTATTCTATTTATTCTATTCCATCTATCTTCTATTCCATCTATTCTATCTCTCCTATTCTACTATATTCTATCTATCTATTCTATCTGTTCTATTCTGTGTATCTATTCTCTTCTATCTATTCTGTATATTCTATTCTATCTATCTTTTCTGTCTATGAATTCCATCTATCCTGTCTATTTATGTATCTTTTCTATTCTGTCTATTCCATTCTATCTATTCTATTCTTTCTATTGTATTCTATCTATTCTATTCTATCTAACTACTTATTCCATCTCTTATATTCTGTCTGTCTATCTATTCTAATTATTCTATTCTATCTATTCTATTCTACCTATTCTATTTATTCGATTCTATTCTATCTATTCCAAATATGTTATACTTTTTATCCCATCTACTCTAGTCTATCATATTGTATCTATCTATCTATTCTATTTTATCTATCTATTCTATTCTATTTATCTACTTTATTCTATCCTATTCTATTCTATCTACCTATTCTATTCTATCTATCTATCTATTCTATCCCATCTATTCTATTCTATCTATTTTAACTATTCTATTATTCTACCATTTCTATTCTAGTCTATCTATTCTATTCTATTCTATTCTATCCTATCTATTATTCTATTTTATCTATTCTATTCTATCTATTATATGCTTTCTATTCTATCTATTTTATTCCATTTATATCTTCTATTCCATCAATCTATTCTATTCCGTCTATTCTCTTCTATCTATTCTACGTATGTTATTTATTCTATTCTGGTCTATCCGATTTTATCTATTCTATCTTTCCTATTCTATTCTACCTATTATAATCTATCTATCCTACTCTATTCTATCTATTCTATTCTATATATTCTATTATTCTATTCTAATCTATCCTATTCTATCTCTCGTATTCTATTCTATTTACTCTTTCTATCCTTTTCTCTCTATTCTATTCTATCCTATACTATTCTATTCTATGTTATTTGATGCTATTCTATTCTATCTATCCCATTCTATCTATTCTATTCTCTCTATTCTATTCGATTTCCTATTCTATTCTATTTTTCCTATTCTACTCTATCTATAATAAACTATTCTATTTATTCTATCTATCTAACCAAACTATCTATCTATCTATCTAGCTATCTTCAATCACTCTATCTACCTATCTAATTATCTATCTACCTATCTCTGTATTCTATTCTAACTATTCTATCTATTCCATTCTATCTATTCCATGTTATATATTGTATTCTATCTATTCTATCTATTCCATTATATCTGTCTATTGTATTCTATCTATCTATTCTATCTATTTATCTATTCTATGTATTCTACATGTCTATTCTATTTATAATTATCTATTCTCTCTATTCTATTCTACCTATCTCTTCTATCTATCTATTATATATATCTATTCTACCATATCTATCCTGGCTATCTGTATACCTCTATCTATCTTCATATCTAATCTATATATTCTATTCTATCTATTCCATTCTATCTATTCTATTCTATCTATTGTATTCTATCTATCCATTCTATCTATCTACTTATTGTATCTCTTCTATCTATCTATTATATTTATTCTGTCAATCTAATCTATCTTTCCAATCTAACTATTCTATTCTATCTCTTCTATTCTATTCTATCTACTCTATTTATTCGATTCTATTCTATCCATTCTATTTATTCTATTTTATTTTTTCTATTCTATTCTATCCTATCTATTCTATTATATTCTATCTATTCTATCCATCTGTTTTATTCTATCTATTATATCTATATATTCTATTCTATTTATCTATTCTGTTTAATCTGTTTATTCTATTCTATCTATTATATTCTATCTGTCTATACTCTTCTATCTATCTATCCATCTATCTATCTATTCTATTCTATTACTATATATTCTATCTATCAATTCTATTCTATCTGTTCTATTTTATCCATGCTATTCTATCAATTTTATCTATCTATTCTATTTTATTCTACTTCTCTTTATTTGACTCCATTCTATCTATTCTATTTATTCTATTCTATCTATTCTACCCTATCTATTATGTGTTCTATTTATCTATTCTATTATATTATATCTATGTATTCTATTTATGTATTGTATGCTATCTATTCTATTCTATCTACCTATTCCATTCTTTCAATATATAATATTCTATCTATCAATTCCATCCTATCTATTCTACTCTGTGCTGTGTATTCTACTCTATCATTACTCTATTCTATCTATTCTATTCCATCTATTCTATTCTACTTATCTCTTCTATTCTATCTATTCTATTCCATCTATTCTATCCTATTCTATTCCATCTATTCTATTCTATACTATTTATGCTATTCTATTCTATCAATCTATTCCATTCTATCTATGCTATTCTAACTATCTATTCTATACTATCTATCTATTCTATTCTAATCTATCTATTCTATTCTAATCTATCTACTTTATTCTGTCTATTTTATTCTATCTATCAATTCTATTTATATTATCTATCCTATCTATGTATATATATTCTATCTATTCTATTCTATCTATCTATTGTATTCTGTCTGTATATCTTCCTATCTATCTACACCTTTTTTCTACTCTATGCTATTTTTCTATTCTATTCCTTCTATTCTATCTATACTATTCTATCTATTCTGTCTATCTATTCTATTCTATCTATTCAATCTCTCTATTCTGTTATTCTATATATTCTATGCTATCTATTCTATTCTATCTTTTCTATTTATTCTACTTTATTCTATATATTCTATTCTATCCTATTCTATCTATTCTCTTCTAACTCCCTATTCTATCTATGATATCTAATCTATCCTATCTATCTATCTATCTATCTATCTATCTATCTATCTATCTATCTATCTATCCTATCTATCCATCCATCCTATCTATCTATCCTACCTATCTATCCATCCAATCTATCAATTCTATTCTATCTATTCTATTCTAATCTGTCTATTCTATCTCTATATATCTATCTACTATATCTATTTTATTCTATTATATCTATTTATTCTATTCTATCTATTCTAATCTGTTCTATTCCATCTATTCTAACTATTCTATTCTATATTATTCCATCCATTCTATTCTATCCTATTCTATTCTATCTATTCTATTCTATCCTATTTCATCTATTCTACCTATCCTATTCTACTCTACCTATACTAATCTATCTATCCTATTCTATTCTATCTATGCTATTCTATCTACCCTATTCTATATATTCTATTTATCCTATTCTATTCTATCTATCCTATTCTCTTCTATTTATTCTATTCTGTCTATCCTATTCTATTCAATTTTTCCATTCTATCTATCCTGTTCTATTCTATCTATTCTATATCTCCTATTCTATCCAATTTATTCGCTATCCTATTCTATCTATTCTATTTTATATATCCTATTCTATTCTATCTATTCTATTTTATTGTTGCTATTCTATTCTATCTATTCTATTCTATTTGTCCTATTCTATTCTATCTATTCCATTATATTCTATCTATTGTATTTTACCTATCCTATTCCACTCTGTCTCTTCTATTCAATCTATGCACTCTCCTATCTATCTATCTATCTATCTATCTTTCTATCTATCTATCTATCTATCTATATATCTATCTGTGCAATCTGTCTATCCAGAGTATCGATATATCTATCTGTCTATCTATCTATCTATTCCATTCTATCTATTGTATTCTATCAATTCTATTCTATCTATTCTATTGCACATATCTATTCTATCTATTGAGTTCTATCTATCTATTCTATCTATATATTTATTCTATTCTATCTATTCTAATCTATTCATCTATTCTATCCTATTATGTTTATCTATTCTATCTATCCTGTCTATATATCTATCTATTCTACCTATCCTATTCTATCTGTTACATTCTATCTATTCCATTCTATCTATTGTATTCTATCTATTCTATTGTATCTTTCTATTCTAACTATACTATTCTATCTATCTACCTACCTACCTATCTTCCTATCTATTCTATTTATCTTCCTATCTATTCTGTCTACTTATTCTATTCTATATATCTATTTTATCCTATCTACACTATCTATTTATTCTATTTTATCTATTCAATTCTATCTATCTATCTATGCTATTCTATATATCTATTCTATCTATGCTATTCTATCTATGCTATTCTATCTATTCTATTCTATTTAACCTATCTATTCTATTCCATCTATTCTATCTATCCTATTCTACTATATTCTGTCTATACTATGTATTCCATTCTATCTAATGTATTCTTTCTATTCTATTATATATATTCTATCTATCTATTCTATCTGCTCTATTCTGTGTATCTATTCTCTTCTATCTATTCTGTCTATTCTATTCTATCTATCTTTTCTATCTATGAATTCCATCTATCCTGTCTCTATTTATGTATCTATTCTATTCTATCTATTCCATTCTATCTATTCTATTCTTTCCGTTGTATTCTATCTATTCTATTCTATCTATTCTATTCTACCTATTCTATTTATTCCATTCTATTCCACTTATTCTATGGTTTTTTCCTATCTATTCTACTCCAACTATTCTATGCTATCCTATCTATTCTATCTGTCTATCTATCTATTCTATTTATCTTTTTATTCTATCTACCCATTCTATTCTATCCTATCTATTCTATAGTCTATCTATTCTATCCTACCTATCTATTCTATTTTATCTATTCTATTCTATCTATTATATGCTATCTATTCTATTCCATTTATATATTCTAATACATCTATATTATTCCATCAATCTATTCTATTCCATCTATTCTATTCTATCTATTCTACCTATTTTATTGTATTCTATTATATTCTATCCGATTTTATCTATTCTATCTATTCTATTCTATTCTACCTATTCTAACCTATCTATCCTACTCTATTCTATCTATGATATTCTATCTATCCTATTCTATATATTCTATTTATCCTATTCTAATCTATCCTATTCTATCTCTCGTATTCTATTCTATTTACTCTTTCTATCCTTTTCTCTCTATTATATTCTATCTATTCTATTCTATGCTATTTGATGCTATTCTATTCTATCTATCCCATTCTATCTATTCTATTCGATCTATTCTATTCTATTCTATGCTATTTGATGCTATTCTATTCTATCTATCCCATTCTATCTATTCTATTCGATCTATTCTATTCTATCTTTCCTATTCTACTCTATCTATAATAATTATTCTATGTATTCTATCCTATCTAGCTATCTTCAATCACTCTATCTACCTATCTAATTATCTATCTACCTATCTCTCTATTTTATTCTAACTATTCTATTCTATCTATTCCATTGTATCTATCCCATTTTATATATTGTATTCTATCTATTCTATTGTATCTATCTATTGTATTCTATCTATCTATTCTATCTATACTAATCTATCTATTCTCTTTATTCTATACTATCTACCTTTTCTATCTATCTATTATATCTATCTATTCTATCCTATCTATCCTGGCTGTCTATATACCTGTATCTATCTTCCTATCTATTCTATCTATCTATTCTATTCTATCTAGTGTATTGTATCTATTCTATTCTATCTATCTATTCTAATCTATCTGTTTATTCTATATGTTCTATTATATCTATCTATTCTAACTTTTCTGTCTATTCTATTCTATTTATTCGATGCTATCTCCTCTATTTATTCTATTCTATCTATCTTTCTTTTCTATCCTACCTATCTATTCTATCTATTCCATCTATCTATTCTATTCTATCTGTTCTATTCCATTTATCTCTTCTATACCATCTTTTCTATCTGTCCTGTCTATCTATCTATCTATCTATCTATCTATTTATCTATCTATCTATCTATCTGTCTATGTATCTATCCAATTTTTCTATCTATCCTATTTATTCAAACTCTCTATCTATCTGTCTATCTATCTATCTATCCTATTCTATTCTATTCTATCTATCCTATTTATTCTATTCTATTTATTCTATTCAATTCTTTCTATTCTAGCTATTCTATTCTACCTATTCTGTTCTATCTATTTATTCTGTTCTATCTGTCTATTCTATACTATTTATTTATGCTATTCTATCTATCTATTCTATTCTATCTATTCTGTTCTATCTATGCTATTCTATCTATGTATTCTATTCCATTTATTCAATTCGATCTATCTATTCAATTCTATCAGTGGCATTTTCTCGGTGTAGGGAAGGGAGGACCGTCCTCCTCACATATTTCTTCATTTGAAAGTAAATACCAAATGAAATATATGCCTAGAAATTCGAGGAAGATTCGATAATTTTTAAGTTCATAGCTATAATAAAACCTCGGTTGATCGTGTTTTAAACTATGCGCACGCATGTGCTGCTAGAAAACTGTGAGAAATTTGCGAGATTGTTTGTGTGGAGGAAAGTCAATCCATTCCTCCTTTACTGCAGTTAACACACACAGAGTCCGTGGATATCCAGAGTACCGCAATTGTTTGAGCCGGCAAATGCCGACAAATCTGCCATTGTTAGTCCAGTGAGCTATGCAGTATACAGTTGTATAGGGAAAGAATGTAATTTAAATGCGAAAAATGCAGTGCTGCTGTGTTCAGAACTGTTCACAGAGAACTGAAAATGCGCACATTTGTTTTCTGTGACAAGGTGAAAGATATAAGGAAAAAGGAAAGAAGTGACTATAAATATAAAAGGAACGATCCGCTACCTAAGCGAGCATACGTTGTGAGATTAATGAATGGCTGTATTTTGATATTTATTTTTTCAAAATTTGGGCCCCAAAATATTTTTATAAAATTAATTTAGAATTTAAGTTGTTTCAGCAATGATATGTCTACGAAAAACAAATGAAAATCACGTACCAATTAGGATCAGGTCAAATTTTTACCATCTTCTCCTTTTCAAACCAGGCATTTCTGAATTTAATCCTATTCGTTATTTGCAAGAATGACATAATATATTTGTGAAGTTCTGAATTCATTCTTGAGACAAGATTGTATTGTCTGGCTCGATTGAAAATACAAAGACCGTAGAAACTAGAAACCGTATTAAGGTTAGACTGATGTGTAATTTCAATTTTCTAAACTATTCTAGGTAGATCTATGAAATTTTGTACTTATAATTTGTAATTTTAAATTGCGTAAATTTAGGTTTTCAAAAATTGCTACTATTTTGGCCAGAATTTTTGTCTACATACGTGTCACACCTTCAGAAATGAAACATACTATACAATTTCCTTTATTTTACTAAAAATAATTAAAATATTTAATGCACTAAAAGTGTAAAAACAGAAAAATTCAACTCGAGCGTAAAAAAATTAATATTAAAAATACCTCTTCTGGCTGTTTATATATATATATATATATAATCAGGCAGTACATCTCAGGCTTGACGATATGTGTCAGAGGAAGGACAATTGTTTGTAAGCATCTGAAGTCTGATTAGTGGAATATGTAGCTAATCGGCGAAGTATGCATTGAGGAGGAAAGAAACTTGCCACCCTACCCCATTATCTCCTGGCCTAGTTGTCTCATGAATGATGCCTTGTTGGTGGTACTTATGAGGTTCAAACCTGTCTTCGGACAGTTGACTAAACAACAACAACAAAAAAATGAGTGTTAGGTATAATACTGATAGTAAGTTTTTGTTAAGAACATATTAAAAACCTCTACAAAAATCATGCATTTAGTACAGAATCTGTAGAACGAGTAGCATTTTTAGCAATGCAAAATTTAAGAAAATTAAAGTGGAGAAAATTGACTTCAAAAGTTTGGGATAATAATAATGAACCAGGCCTCTGTCTTTTTATTTTCTAGGCATTTTGAAACATATAGCACTAGCATATTATATACAGAACTTATCCTTATGTACACTACCACGCTGTGCACACCTAACCTACATTAGTAAATAAAGATGACTAAAAATTAAGTAATCTTATAAAAGCATTATAATAGATAAATATTATTTACAAGTCACTATGGACTGTAGACACTATTATAACACTAACAATAAAACTGTTAGAAACTTGCAAATATTTCTTGTATCACAAAAAAACCTAAGCATGGAAAACACGTTGTTATGGCTACTAGGAACAAGTGGAATTTTCCTTTAGATAAGAGTTGTGCTCTCCTTTGTAACTGAATATCTTTTAAAGAAAGCAGCCTTTGAAGCAGGTCTAACACCTGTTGGATTCTATGAAGAAATATTTCGAGAAGTCGAGAAGATACACTGGCTCAATCGGAAATCTAATATAATAAATAATGTATGAAATAGAGCGTAATTTCCAAAATGGTCGCAGAATTCAGAGTGGAGGTCATGGACGGAGAATTTAAATTAACAGTCAGAGCCCGCAGCCTTTTAAAAATGGGACCCTAAACAGCTGATAGACCGGTCGTATGGTCATGAAAATTGGCACAGGGCATCTTTAGATCATAAATGAATTTTTAGAGATAAAAACAAAGAAACGATTTTTTTTTACCAAATATGACAAAATCTCACATCGGTGTATTCTTGGGGACATTATACTGAAATTACTAACTTCCATATTTTTAAAGCTAAACTCACAAAATGTTTATCACTAGTATATCTGGTTGATAACACATGTACAAAATTTCGTCTCTCTCTATGATAAGTGATTTGCATTTTATTAATAACTTAATTATATAGTGTATTGCTTAATGCAAAAGTCCTTTGCGTCACAATTTACATTATTTTTCATTGATATTCACTTAAAAGATTCTTTATATACATTGGAACAAACATTACTATTGGAATTTTCTGTACAGCGAATGGGTAAATTACTAGAATTTTTATGACTATTAATTTTTTTATTTTTTATAATAAAAATTCTAGTAATGTTTGTATTTCTTTTTTGTATTTATATGTGCTATCTGGTAGGATGGAAGAGAAGGCCTTATGGCCTTAATCCTGTCAGATTAAATAAATAAATTATTAAAATTAAAATAATAATTATTATTATTCTTAATTCACTTATTAATTTTACAGCAAAACCTTATAGTAAGCTTTGATTCCATGTATGTAAGGAGCCATATAAGTGAAAATCACTTAAGAATAATGTCAACTGTAGCACAAGCGACTTTTTATATAAAGCGGTTCAATATTTTAATAAAATAAAATAAATAAAATGCAAACCACGTATCATAGGCGGATGTAATTTTGTACACTTGTCACTATTAAGCAGATATACTAGTGATCAAAATGTGGTGAATCTAGCTTCGTAAGTATGGTAGTTTTGTGAACTCCTAAAACTAATGAACTTCGAGAAATTTCAGTATAGTGTCCACTTATATGCGGAAGTCGGAGAGTTTGCACGAGGAATGCAGTTGTAAATTTTTAGATTTATTGTTATTTTATTTGCAACATTGTTGTTTTCATTTGTTACTTGTAATTTATTAAATTCATGTTGCTGTAATACCTATAACTGTGACGTTTATGAAGGAGCGTATTGAACACTTAAATGTATATTTATGCTGTAATAATTATTAAATAAAGTTTTTATACATTAGTATGTTGACTGACAATAATGTTCTAAAATGTAAGAAGATCCTTTAGAAGTTTTTGCCCTTCAAATTAAAAATATCTGAGTTTTACTTTAAATATTCCTATCCTAGCGTGTTGAAAAGGAATAACAATGGCGGCCGGCTCGGTGATTGCGCTACTCTGTTTATCCACGGACTCTGAACACACATAGACAACAGCGCACAAGCGGCGAGAGACATAAGCAGAGTTTTAAAGCAAGTAAATGAACGGAGAGGGAGGAGATCCTCCTCTGAATCAGCGAATGGGCGGGAAATATAGAAACCGACTGGTCGTGCTGCGTTCTAACGATGCTTCATTCGACCAGACTATAACACATCTAGGAGGAGGCACAATAAAACTGTTTTAACGCAAAGCTATGAAAGACACCATATACACTTCTTTTTAAATTATAAAACAAAATATATTATGCATTACACTTTATATAAGCTACTAGTCATGGTTTGAAACTTTCGAGGATATCTGAAAGTAGAAGTTAGATTTATATAAAACAAAGAGGAAATAGTTCTACGTTAGTATCGCAGATCTTTTTGGCCCCTGAAATTCACTTCCATTCATTGTCTACTAGACAGGACAACAGCTAAGTTATCAGTTTTGTACAAATATATTTGCAATTGAAAGTACTCCAAACTACATTATTTTAACATAAAAATTAATCGGCCATCGGCAGCTTTGAACAATAATAGTAATATGACTTTACAAGAACTGACATTCTTCAAAAGCATGTGATACTGAACTTGGAAAATGTACATGTAGCAACACAGACCACGTGGGTGGGTGGGTGGGTGGGTGCAGTGTTCTCGCTTTCCTAACAAATTATTTCCCATTCCCACTTCCGTAAAACGGTTCTGGTTATATGTTAGTAGCTAGTCTCTTCCAACACGTGTGATGCTGTAGTGTGCGCGAAATATGCTGCGAGTTTGTGAATTTCCTTGTAATTGTTAATTTGTGCAATTATCCAATAATGAATGGAAGTGAAAACATATTTTGGACAATTTAGGAAACTCACTTTACAAGAACAGATTATTTCTATACAAAAGAGAAG
>JAJSOF020000013.1:63612921-63640676 GCA_025594305.2 Periplaneta americana | reverse complement strand
TATTCTAATCTATCCTATTCTATCTCTCGTATTCTATTCTTTATTTTCTACCTTTTCTTTCTATTATATTCTATCTATTCTATTCTATGCTATTTGGATGCTATTCTATTCTATCTATCCCATTCTATCTATTCTATTCGATTCTATTCTATTCTATTCTATGCTATTTGATGCTATTCTATCTATCCCATTCTATCTATTCTATTCGATCTCTATTCTATCTTTCCTATTCTACTCTATCTATAATAATTATTCTATGTATTCTATCCTATCTAGCTATCTTCAATCACTCTATCTACCTATCTAATTATCTATCTACCTATCTCTATTCTATTCTAACTATTCTATTCTATCTATTCCATTGTATCTATCCCATTTTATATATTGTATTCTATCTATTCTATTGTATCTATCTATTGTATTCTATCTATCTATTCTATCTATACTAATCTATCTATTCTCTTATTCTATACTATATCTTTTCTATTATATCTATCTATTCTATCCTATCTATCCTGGCTGTCTATATACCTGTATCTATCTTCCTATCTATTCTATTCTATCTATTCTATTCTATCTAGTGTATTGTATCTATTCTATTCTATCTATCTATTCTATCTATCTGTTTATTCTATATGTTCTATTATATCTATCTATTCTAACTTTTCTGTCTATTCTATTCTATTTATTCGATTCTATCTACTCTATTTATTCTATTCTATCTATCTTTCTTTTCTATCCTATCTATCTATTCTATCTATTCCATCTATCTATTCTATTCTATTCTATCTGTTCTATTCCATTTATCTCTTCTATACCATCTTTCTATCTGTCCTGTCTATCTGTCTATCTATCTATCTATCTGTTTATCTATCTATATCTATCTGTCCAATTTTTTTTCTATCTATTCTATTTATCAAACTATCTATCTATCTGTCTATCTATCTATCCTATTCTATCTATTCTATCTATCCTATTTATTCTATTCTATTTATTCTATTCAATTCTTTCTATTCTAGCTATTCTATTCTACCTATTCTGTTCTATCTATTTATTCTGTTCTATCTGTCTATTCTATACTATTTATTTATGCTATTCTCTATCTATTCTTTATTCTATTCTATCTATTCTGTTCTATCTATCTGTTCTATCTATGCTATTCTATCTATGTATTCTATTCCATTTATTCAATTCGATCTATCTATTCAATTCTATCAGTGGCATTTTCTCGGTGTAGGGAAGGGAGGACCGTCCTCCTCACATATTTCTTCATTTGAAAGTAAATACCAAATGAAATATATGCCTAGAAATTCGAGGAAGATTCGATAATTTTTAAGTTCATAGCTATAATAAAACCTCGGTTGATCGTGTTTTAAACTATGCGCACGCATGTGCTGCTAGAAAACTGTGAGAAATTTGCGAGATTGTTTGTGTGGAGGAAAGTCAATCCATTCCTCCTTTACTGCAGTTAACACACACAGAGTCCGTGGATATCCAGAGTACCGCAATTGTTTGAGCCGGCAAATGCCGACAAATCTGCCATTGTTAGTCCAGTGCGAGCTATGTAGTATACAGTTGTATAGGGAAAGAATGTAATTTAAATGCGAAAAAATGCAGTGCTGCTGTGTTCAGAACTGTTCACAGAGAACTGAAAAATGCGCACATTTGTTTTCTCTGTGACAAGGTGAAAGATATAAGGAAAAAGGAAAGAAGTGACTATAAATATAAAAAGGAACGATCCGCTACCTAAGCGAGCATACGTTGTGAGATTAATGAATGGCTGTATTTTGATATTTATTTTTTCAAAATTTGGGCCCCAAAATATTTTTATAAAATTAATTTAGAATTTAAGTTGTTTCAGCAATGATATGTCTACGAAAAACAAATGAAAATCACGTACCAATTAGGATCAGGTCAAATTTTTACCATCTTCTCCTTTTCAAACCAGGCATTTCTGAATTTAATCCTATTCGTTATTTGCAAGAATGACATAATATATTTGTGAAGTTCTGAATTCATTCTTGAGACAAGATTGTATTGTCTGGCTCGATTGGAAAATACAAAGACCGTAGAAACTAGAAACCGTATTAAGGTTAGACTGATGTGTAATTTCAATTTTCTAAACTATTCTAGGTAGATCTATGAAATTTTGTACTTATAATTTGTAATTTTAAATTGCGTAAATTTAGGTTTTCAAAATTGCTACTATTTTGGCCAGAATTTTTGTCTACATACGTGTCACACCTTCAGAAATGAAACATACTATACAATTTCCCTCTTTATTTTACTAAAAAAAATAATTAAAAATATTTAATGCACTAAAAGTGTAAAACAGAAAAAATTCAACTCGAGCGTAAAAATTAATATTAAAAATACCTCTTCTGGCTGTTTATCATATATATATATATCAGGCAGTACATCTCACTTGACGATATGTGTCAGAGGAAGGACAATTGTTTGTAAGCATCTGAAGTCTGATTAGTGGAATATGTAGCTAATCGGCGAAGTATGCATTGGAGGAGGAAAGAAACTTGCCACCCTACCCCATTATCTCCTGGCCTAGTTGTCTCATGAATGATGCCTTGTTGGTGGTACTTATGAGGTTCAAACCTGTCTTCGGACAGTTGACTAAACAACAACAAAAAAATGAGTGTTAGGTATAATACTGATAGTAAGTTTTTGTTAAGAACATATTAAAAACCTCTACAAAAATCATGCATTTAGTACAGAATCTGTAGAACGAGTAGCATTTTTAGCAATGCAAAATTTAAGAAAATTAAAGTGGAGAAAATTGACTTCAAAAGTTTGGGATAATAATAATGAACCAGGCCTCTGTCTTTTTTATTTTCTAGGCATTTTGAAACATATAGCACTAGCATATTATATACAGAACTTATCCTTATGTACACTACCACGCTGTGCACACCTAACCTACATTAGTAAATAAAGATGACTAAAAATTAAGTAATCTTATAAAAGCATTATAATAGATAAATATTATTTACAAGTCACTATGGACTGTAGACACTATTATAACACTAACAATAAAACTGTTAGAAACTTGCAAATATTTCTTGTATCACAAAAAAAACCCAAGCATGGAAAACACGTTGTTATGGCTACTAGGAACAAGTGGAATTTTCCTTTAGATAAGAGTTGTGCTCTCCTTTGTAACTGAATATCTTTTAAAGAAAAGCAGCCTTTGAAGCAGGTCTAACACCTGTTGGATTCTATGAAGAAATATTTCGAGAAGTCGAGAAGATACACTGGCTCAATCGGAAATCTAATATAATAAATAATGTATGAAATAGAGCGTAATTTCCAAAATGGTCGCAGAATTCAGAGTGGAGGTCATGGACGGAGAATTTAAATTAACAGTCAGAGCCCGCAGCCTTTTAAAAATGGGACCCTAAACAGCTGATAGACCGGTCGTATGGTCATGAAAATTGGCACAGGGCATCTTTAGATCATAAATGAATTTTTAGAGATAAAAACAAAGAAACGATTTTTTTTACCAAATATGACAAAATCTCACATCGGTGTATTCTTGGGGACATTATACTGAAATTACTAACTTCCATATTTTTAAAGCTAAACTCACAAAATGTTTATCACTAGTATATCTGGTTGATAACACATGTACAAAATTTCGTCTCTCTCTATGATAAGTGATTTGCATTTTATTAATAACTTAATTATATAGTGTATTGCTTAATGCAAAAAGTCCCTTGCGTCACAATTTACATTATTTTTCATTGATATTCACTTATAAGATTCTTTATATACATTGGAACAAACATTACTATTGGAATTTTCTGTACAGCGAATGGGTAAATTACTAGGAATTTTTATGACTATTAATTTTTTTTTATTTTTTATAATAAAAATTCTAGTAATGTTTGTATTTCTTTTTGTATTTATATGTGCTATCTGGTAGGATGGAAGAGAAGGCCTTATGGCCTTAATCCTGTCAGATTAAATAAATAAATTATTAAAATTAAAATAATAATTATTATTATTCTTAATTCACTTATTAATTTTACAGCAAAACCTTATAGTAAGCTTTGATTCCATGTATGTAAGGAGCCATATAAGTGAAAATCACTTAAGAATAATGTCAACTGTAGCACAAGCGACTTTTTATATAAAGCGGTTCAACATTTTAATAAAATAAAATAATAAAATGCAAACCACGTATCATAGGCGGATGTAATTTTGTACACTTGTCACTATTAAGCAGATATACTAGTGATCAAAATGTGGTGAATCTAGCTTCGTAAGTATGGTAGTTTTGTGAACTCCTAAAACTAATGAACTTCGAGAAATTTCAGTATAGTGTCCACTTATATGCGGAAGTCGGAGAGTTTGCACGAGGAATGCAGTTGTAAATTTTTAGATTTATTGTTATTTTATTTGCAACATTGTTGTTTTCATTTGTTACTTGTAATTTATTAAATTCATGTTGCTGTGATACCTATAACTGTGACGTTTATGAAGGAGCGTATTGAACACTTAAATGTATATTTATGCTGTAATAATTATTAAATAAAGTTTTTATACATTAGTATGTTGACTGACAATAATGTTCTAAAATGTAAGAAGATCCTTTAGAAGTTTTTGCCCTTCAAATTAAAAATATCTGAGTTTTACTTTAAATATTCCTATCCCTAGCGTGTTGAAAAGGAATAACAATGGCGGCTCGGTGATTGCGCTACTCTGTTTATCCACGGACTCTGAACACACATAGACAACAGCGCACAAGCGGCGAGAGACATAAGCAGAGTTTTAAAGCAAGTAAATGAACGGAGAGGGAGGAGATCCTCCTCTGAATCAGCGAATGGGCGGGAAATATAGAAACCGACTGGTCGTGCTGCGTTCTAACGATGCTTCATTCGACCAGACTATAACACATCTAGGAGGAGGCACAATAAAAACTGTTTTAACGCAAAGCTATGAAAGACACCATATACACTTCTTTTTAAATTATAAAACAAAATATATTATGCATTACACTTTATATAAGCTACTAGTCATGGTTTGAAACTTTCGAGGATATCTGAAAGTAGAAGTTAGATTTATATAAAACAAAGAGGAAATAGTTCTACGTTAGTATCGCAGATCTTTTTGGCCCCTGAAATTCACTTCCATTCATTGTCTACTAGACAGGACAACAGCTAAGTTATCAGTTTTGTACAAATATATTTGCAATTGAAAGTACTCCAAACTACATTATTTTAACAAAAAAATTAATCGGCCATCGGCAGCTTTGAACAATAATAGTAATATGACTTTACAAGAACTGACATTCTTCAAAAGCATGTGATACTGAACTTGGAAAATGTACATGTAGCAACACAGACCACGTGGGTGGGTGGGTGGGTGGGTGCAGTGTTCTCGCTTTCCTAACAGATTATTTCCCATTCCCACTTCCGTAAAACGGTTCTGGTTATATGTTAGTAGCTAGTCTCTTCCAACACGTGTGATGCTGTAGTGTGCGCGAAATATGCTGCGAGTTTGTGAATTTCCTTGTAATTGTTAATTTGTGCAATTATCCAACAATGAATGGAAGTGAAAACATATTTTGGACAATTTAGGAAACTCACTTTACAAGAACAGATTATTTCTATACAAAAGAGAAGGCCAACCCTAACACTATCTGGTCTTACATGTATACATGTAGGCAAAATTTGTAGTATGTTTCACCCAAGAATGTGTCATTTTGCGCTGTTAACTTCTTTCCTCCTCTTATGAAATATGCAGGAGCCGCAACTGAATTCTATCCATTCTATTCCATTTATCTCTTCAATGCTATCTATTCTATTCCATCTATCTATTCTATTCCATTCTATGTATTCTATTCTATTTTGTGTATTCTAATCTACCTATTTATTCTATTCTAACTATCTAATCTATCTATCTATGCTATCTATTCTATTCAATCTAATCTAATCAATCTATTCTTTTCTATCCATTCCATTCTGTTTAATATTTCCATTTATTATATTCACGCCTCTATTCTATTCTATCTATCTATTCTATTTATTCTATTCTATACTATTCTATTCTATCTAATCTATTGTATTCTATCTATTCTAATCATTGTATATTACCTATACCAATTATTCCATTTTATTCTATTCTACCTATTCTGTTTAGTCCATCTGTTCTATTTTTTCTATTCTGTCTATCTATTCTATTTTATATATTCTATCTATTCTCTTCTATCTATTCTATCTATCTATCTAATCTAACCTATTGTATTCTATCTATATATTCTATCCATTCTATTCTATTTTATCATATTCTATTCCTTGTACCTGTTCTATTCCATCTGTTCTATTCCCTATATCTATTCTATTCCATCTATTGTATTCCAACTATCTATTCAATTCCATCTATTATATTCCATCTATCTATACTCTTCTATATATTTTATTACATTCTATATATTAAATTCTATTTTATATATTCCATTCTATTCTATCCTATTCTATTCTATCTATCCTAATCTATCCTATTCTCTCCTAAACTATCTATCCTATTCTATTCTATATATCCTATTCTATCTATCTATACTATTCTATCCATTTTATCTATTCTATTCTGTCAATTCAATACTATTCTATTCTATTTATCTATCTATTCTATACTATTGTATTCTATTCTATTATTCTATTCTATTCTATCTCTATTCTATTCTACCTCTCTATTCTATTCTATTCTATTCTATCTGTTCTTTTCTATCTATCTATTCTAATCTACTCTTTTCTATCTATCTATTCTATTCCATCTACCTATTCTATTCTATCTATTCTCTTCCATCTATTCTATTCCATCTATCTATTTTATTCCTCCTATTTTATTCCATCTATGTATTCAATTCTATCTATTGTATTACATCTATCTATTCTATTCTATTCCATCTATTCTATTCTATCTATTTTATTCTCTATATTCTATTCTGTCTATTCTATTATATCCTATTGTATTCTGTCCTAATCTATTGTATCCACTCTATTCTATCTATTCTTACTATCCTATCTATCTATGACTATTTTATTCTATCTATCCTATGCTATCTATTCTATTCTATTCTATCTATCCTCTTCTCTTCTATCTATTCTATTCTACATATCCTATTCTATTCCATCTATCCTATTCTATTCTATCTAGTCTATCTTATCTATCTATCTATCTATGTACCTATACATTCTATTGTATCTATTCTATCTTATCTATATATTCTATTCTACCTATTCTATTTTATCTATCCTATCTATCTATTCTCTTCTATCTATTATATTCTATCTATCTAATTTAACCTATCGTATTCTATCTTACTATTCTATTTCATCATATTCTATTCCTTCTACCTGTTGTATTCCATCTGTTCTATTCCCTATATCTATTCTATTCCATCTATTCCTGATTGGAAACTCCGGGTTACGGTTTCCAAAGTCTTATGTATTCCATCCATAATGAGATCACATATATAATCCACGAATTTGGATCTCATATGTAATCCTTCCATAATTGGATTACGTACGTAATCCACACAGATTTGGATTACGTATGTAATGCATCCATATTGGATTACACATGTAATCCATCCATAATTGGATTACATATGTAATCCACTCAGATTTGGATTACGTATGTAATCCATCCATAATTGCATCACATATGTAATTCACGTATATGTATCACATATGTAATCCATCCATATTTGAATTACATATGTAATCCATCCATATTAGGATTATATATGTAATCCACACAGGTTAGGATGCCATAACTAATCCAGCAATAATTGGATTACACATGTTTCCACACAGATTTGGATTACATACATAATCTATCCATAATTGGATTACACCTCTATTCGATACAGATTTTATTTACTTTTATTCTATTTTTTGATTCTATCTATTTGATTCTATCTAATCTATTCTATCCTATCTAATCTATTTTATATATCCTATTCTACCTATTTTATTCTATCTGTCCTATTCTAATCTATCTATCCTATTCTAACTATCTTATTCTAATCCTACTATTCTGTTCTATCCATCCTATTCTATTCTATCTATCCTATTGTATTCTATCTATCCTATTCTATCTATATTATTCTATGCAACCTATCCTATTCTATCTATCCTACTCTATCTATTCTATTCCATTCTATTCTATATATTGTATTCAATCTGTCCTATTCTATTCTAGCTATTCTATTCTATCTATCCTATTCTATTCTATCTATCCCACCCTTTCCTATCTATCTATCTATCTGTCTACCTATCTATCTATCTGTATATCTATCTATATATCTATCTATCTACCTATGCTTTTGTATCTATTCTATCTTACCTATCTATTCTATTCTACCTGTTCTATTTAGTCCATCTGATCAATTTTTTTCTATTCTGTCTATTCTATTTTATCTATCCTATCTATCTATTCTCTTCTATATATTCTATTCTATCTATCTAATCTAACCTATCGTATTCTATCTATATTTTCTATCCATTCTATTCTATATATCTATCTATTCTATTCTAACTATTCTATTTCATCATATTCTATTTTTTCTACCTGTTCTGTTCCATTTGTTCTATTCCCTATATAAATTCTATTCCATCTATTGTATTCCAACTATCTATTCAATTCCATCTATTATATTCCATTTATCTATACTCTTCTATCTATTCTATTACATTCTATATATTAAATTCTATTTTATATATTCCATTCTATTCTATCCTATACTATTCTATCTATCCTAATTTATCCTATTCTCTCCTATTCTATCTATCCTATTCTATTCTATATAACTTATTCTATCTATCTATCTATCTATCTATCTATCTATCTATCTATCTATCTATCTATCTATCTATCTATCTATCTATCTATCTATCTATCTAACAACCCACCCATCCTCCAACCCACACACCCAACCACCCATCCACCCACCTACCCATCAACCCATCTACCAACCCACCCATCTATCTATCTATCTATCTATCTATCTATCTATCTATCTATCTATCTATCTATCTATCTATCTATCTATCTATCTATCTATCTATGCCATCTACTCTTTTCAGTCTATTCTAATCAATCTATTCTTTTCTATCCATTCCATTCTATTTAATCTTTTCCATTTATTCTATTCACGCTTCTATTCTATTCTATCTATTCTATTTATTCTATTCTATGTAATCTATTGTATTCTATCTATTCTAATCTTAGTACTCTATCTATAGCATTTATTCCATTCTATCTATCTATCTATCTATCTATCTATCTATCTATCTATCTATCTATCTATCTATCTATCTATTCTATTCTATACTATTTCTCTACTCTATTATATCATTCTATTCTGTTCTATTCTATCTATCTGATCTATTCTATCTATCTATTCTAAACTATTCTTTCCTATTTATCTATTATATTCTATCTATCTATTCTATTCCATCTACCTATTCTATTCCATCTATTATCTTCCGTCTATTCAATTCCATCTATCTATTCTATTCCACCTATTTTATTCCATCTATGTATTCAAATCTATCTATTTTATTACATCTCTCTATTCCCTTCTATTCCACCTACTCTATTCTATCTATTTTATTCTCTTTATTCTATTCTGTCTAGTATATTATATCCTATTCTATTCTGCCTAATCTATTCTATCCTTCCTATTCTATCTATTCTCACTATCCTATTCTATGTATTTCATTCTATCTATTCTATTTTATTCTATCTATCCTTTACTCTCTATTCTATTTTATCTATCTTATCCTATTCTATATATCCTATTCTATCTATATTATTCTAACCTATCTATTTTATCTATCTATCTATCTAATCTATCTATATAATCTAATCTATCCATCTGTCTTTTCTATCCATCTATATTATCTATCCATTTATCTTATCAATCTATCTATATTATCTATCCATCTATCTTATCCACCCATCCATCTATCTCTATTCTAGTGTATCTATTCTATCTTATCTATCAATTCTATTCTACCTATTCTATTTAGTCCATCTGTTCTATTTTTTTCTATTCTGTTTATCTATTCTATTTTATCTATTCTATTCATCCATTCTCTTCTATCTATTCAATCTATCTCTCTATCTATCTATCTATCTATCTATCTATCTATCTATCTATCTATCTATCTATCTATCTATCTACCTATCTATCTATCTATCTATCTAATCTAACCTATCGTATTCTATCTATATATTCTATCCATTCTATTCTACATATCTGTCTATTCAATTCTATCTAACTGTTCTATTTCATCATATTCCATTCTTTCTACCTGTTCTATTCCATCTGTTTTATTCCCCATATCTATTCTACTCCATCTATTGTATTCCAGCTATCTATTCAATTCCATCTATTCTATTCCATCTATCTACACTCTTCTATCTATTCTATTACATTCTATATATTAAATTCTATTCTATATATTCCATTCTATTTTACCCTATTCTATTCTATCCTAATCTATTCTATTCTATATATCCTATTGTATCTATATTATTCTAACACTTATTCTATTCTATCTATTTATCTATCTATCTATCTACCCACCCACCCTCCCACCCACACACCCACCCACCCATCCATCCTATCTATCTATCTATTCAATCAATTTTAATCCATTTATATTTTTCTATTCATTCCATTCTATATAATCTTTTCCATTTATTATATTCACGGTTCTATTCTATTCTATTCTACCCTTTCTATTCAATTCTATCTATCTATTCTATTTATTCTATTCTATTCTATTCTATTCTATTCTATCTAACCTGTTGTATTCTATCTATTCCAATCGTTGTATACTACATTTACCATTTATTCCATTCTATTCTATCTATCTATCTATCTATCTATGTATTCTATCTATTCTATTGTATCTATTCTATCTTATCTATCACTTCTATTTTACCTATTCTATTTAGTGCATCTGTTCTGTTTCTTCTATTGTGTCTATCTATTCTATTTTATATATTCTATCTATTTTCTTCTATCTATTCTATTCTATCTATCTATTTATGCTATCTATTCTATTCGATCTATTCTAATCAATCTATTCTTTTTAATCCATTCCATTCTATTTAATCTTATCCATTTATTCTATTCACGCTTCTATTCTATTCTATTCTATCTATCTATTCTATTTATTCTATTCTATCTATTCTATAGTATTCTATCTGTTCTAATCATAGTATAATACCTATACCATTTATTCCATTCTATTCTATCTATCTATCTATCTATTTATCTATCTATATCTATCTATCTATCTATCTATCTATCTATCTATCTATCTATCTATCTATCTATCTATCTATCTATCTATCTATCCAATCTATGCTATTGTATCTATTCTATCTGATCTATCTATTCTATTCTACTTATTCTGTTTAGTCCATATGTTCTATTTTTTCTATTCTGTGTATCTATTCTATTTTATATATTCTATCTATCTATTCCCTTCTATCTATTCTATTCTATCTATCTAATCTAACCTATCGTATTCTATCTATCTATTCTATCCATTCCATTCTATAAATCTATCTACTCTATTCTATCTAACTATTCTATTTCATCATATTCTATTCCTTGTACCTGTTCTATTCCCTATATCTATTCTATTCCATCTATCGTATTCCAACTATCTATTCAATTCCATCTATTCTATTCCATCTATCTGTACTGGTCTATCTATTCTATTACATTCTATATATTATATTCTATTCTATATATTACTTTCTATTCTATCCTATTCTATTCTATCTGTTCTACTTATCCTTATCTATCCTATTTTATCTATTCTATTCTATCCTACATATCCTATTTTATCTATATTATTCTATCTATCTATCTATCTATCTATCTATCTATCTATCTATCTATCTATCTATCTATCTATCTATCTATCTATCTATCTATCTATCTTTATCCATCCACCCACCCACCCACCCACCCATCCATCCATCCATCCATATATCTATCTATCTATCTATCTATCTATCTATCTATCTATTGTCTATCTATCTATTCTATTCTATCTATCTATTCTAACTGTTTTTTCTACCTATCTATTCTATTCTATTTCTCTATCTATCTATCTATCTATCTATCTATCTATCTATCTATCTATCTATCTATCTATCTATCCATCTATCTATCTATACTATTCTATCTATCTATTTTATCTATTCTATTCTGTCAATTTAATACTATTCTATTCTCTTCTATTATTCTATTCTATTCTATCTATTCTATTCTATCTATCAATTCTAATCTACTCTTTTCTATCTAACTATTCTATTCTATCTACCTATTCTATTCCATCTATTCTCTTCCATCTATTCTATTCCATCTATCTATTTTATTCCACCTATTTTATTCCATCTATGTATTCAATTCTATCTATTGTATTACATCTATATATTCTATTCTATTCCATCTATTCTATTCTATCTATTTTATTCTCTATATTCTATTATATCCTATCTATCTATTCCATTCTCTCTATTCTATTTTATTGTATCTATCCTATGCTATCTATTTTATTCTATTCTATCTATCCTCTTCTCTTCTATCTATTCTATTCTACCTATCCTATTCTATTCTATCTACTCTATCTTATCTATCTATCTATCTATGTAGCCATACATTCTGTTGTATCTATTCTATCTTATCTATATATTCTCTTCTACCTATTCTATTTAGTCCATCTATTCTATTTTTCTATTCTGTCTGTCTATTCTATTTTATCTATTCTATCCATCTATTCTCTTCTCTCCATTATATTCTATCTATTTATCTAATCTAACCTATCGTATTCTATCTATATATTCTATCCATTCCATTCTATATATATATCTATTCTATTCTATCTTACTAATCTATTTCATCATAATCTTTTCCTTCTACCTGTTCTATTCCATCTGTTCTATTCCCTATATCTATTCTATTCCAACTATTGTATACCAAATATCTCATCAATTCCATCTATTCTATTCCATCTATCTATACTCTTCTATCTGTTCTATTATATTCTAGATATTATATTCTATTCTATACATACGATTCTATTCGATCCCATTCTATTCTATCTATCCTAATCTATCCTATTCTTTCTATCCGGGTACCGGATTCCAAACTCTGGGTTCCTGATTGGAAACTCCGGGTTCCGGTTTCCAAAGTCTTATGTATTCCATCCATAATGGGATCACATATATAATCCACGAATTTGGATCTCATATTTAATCCATCCATAATTGGATTACGTATGTAATCCACACAGATTTAGATTACATACTTAATCCATCCATAATTGGATTACAACTATATTCCATACGGATTTTATTTATTTTTATTCTATCTATTTGATTCTATCTATTTCATTCTATCTATTCTATTCTATCCTGTCTAATCTATTTTCTATATCCTATTCTATCTATTCTATTGTATCCTATCTAATCTATTTTCTATATCCTATTCTACCTATTTTCTTCTACCTGTCCTATTCTGTTCTATCTATCCTATTCTATCTTATTCTAATCCTTCTATTCTGTTCTATCCATCCTATTCTATTCCATCTATCCTATTGTATTCTATCTTTCCTGTTCCATCTATATTATTTTATACAACCTATCCTATTCTATCTATCTTATTCTATTCTATCTATTCTATTCTTCTCTATTGTATTCAATCTAACCAATTCTATTCTAGCTATTCTATTCTATCTATCTTATTCTACTCTGTCTATCCCACACTTTTCTATCTATCTATCTATCTATCTATCTATCTATCTATCTATCTATCTATCTATCTCTCCTATTGTATCTATTCTATCTTATCTATCTATTCTATTCTACCTATTCTATTTAGTCCATCTGATCAATTTTTTCTATTCTGCCTATCTATTCTATTTTATCTATCCTATCTATTCTCTTCTATATATTCTATTCTATCTAATTTAACCTACCTTATTCTATCTATATATTCTATCCATTCTATTCTATATATCTATCTATTCTATTCTATCTAACTATTCTGTTTCATCATATTCTATTTTTTCTACCTGTTCTATTCCCTATATCTATTCTATTCCATCTATTGTATTCCAACTATCTATTCAATTCCATCTATTCTATTACAACTATCTATACTCTTCTATCTATTCTATTACATTCTATATATTAAATTCTATTTTATATATTCCATTCTATTCTATCCTATTCTATCTAACCTAATCTATCCTATTCTCTCCCATTCTATCTTTCCTATTCTATTCTATATATCCTATTCTATCTATCTACCTATCTATCTATCTAGCTATCTATCTATCTGTCTACTCACCCACACAACCATCCTCCCACCCACACACCCAACCACCCTCCACACACCCACCCACCCATCCAAACACCTACCCACCCATCCACCCATCTACCCACCCACCCATCTATCTATCTATCTATCTATCTATCTATCTATCTATCTATCTATCTATCTATCTATCTATCTATCTATCTATCTATCTATCTATCTATCTATCTATCTATCTATCTATATCTATCTATATCTATCTATCTATGTCTCTATACGTTCTATTGTATCTATTCTATCTTTTTTATATATTCTATTCTACCTATTCTATTTAGTCCATCTGTTCTATTTTTTCTATTCTGTTTATCTATTCTATTTTTTCTTTTCTATCCATCTATTCTCTTCTATCTATTATATTCTATCTGTCTAATCTAACCTATCTTATTCTATCTATATATTCTATTCTATTCTATATATCTATCTATTCTATTCTATTCTATTCTATCTTACTAATCTATTTCATCACATTCTATTCCTCCTACCTCTTCTATTCCATTTCTTCTATTCCCTATATCTATTCTATTCCGTCTAATTTATATCAACTATCTATTCAATTCCATCTATTCTATTCCATCTATCTATACTCTTCTATCTATTTTATTATATTCTAGATATTATATTCTATTCTATACATTCCAAGCTATTCGATCCCATTCTATTCTATCTATTCTATCTATCCTAATTTATCCTATTCTTTCTATCCGTGTTCCGGATTCCAAACTCCGGGTTCCTGATTGGAAACTCCGGATTCCGGTTTCCAAAGTCTTATGTATTCCATCCATAATGGGATCACATATATAATCCACGGATTTGGATCTCATATGTAATCCATCCATAATTGGATTACGTATGTAATCCACACAGATTTGGATTACGTATGTAATCCACACAGA
Source organism: Periplaneta americana (assembly GCA_025594305.2). Taxonomy (NCBI): domain Eukaryota; kingdom Metazoa; phylum Arthropoda; class Insecta; order Blattodea; family Blattidae; genus Periplaneta; species Periplaneta americana. The sequence continues at coordinate 63,625,352 of JAJSOF020000013.1, read as the reverse complement.
ATTGGATTACGTATGTAATCCACACAGATTTGGATTAAGTATGTAATGCATCCATATTGGATTACACATGTAATCCATCCATAATTGGATTACATATGTAATCTACTCAGATTTGGATTACGTATGTAATCCATCCATAATTACATCATATACGTAATTCACGTATATGTATCACATATGTAATCCATCCATATTTGGATTACATATGTAATCCATCCATATTTGGATTACATATGTAATCCATCCATATTTGGATTACATATGTAATCCACACAGATTAGGATGTCATAAGTAATCCATCAATAATTGGATTACACATGTTTCCACACAGATTTTGATTACATACTTAATCCATCCATAATTGGATTACACCTCTATTCCATACAGATTTTATTTATTTTTATTCTATCTATTTGATTCTATCTATTCTATTCTATCCTATCTAACCTATTTTATATATCCTATTCTACCTATTTTATTCTACCTGTCCTATTCTATTCTATCTATCCTATTCTAACTATCTTATTCTAATCTTTCTATTCTGTTCTATACATCCTATTCTATCTATATTATTCTATGCAACCTATCCTATTATGTATATCCTATTCTAGTCTATTCTATCTATTGTATTCAATATATCCTATTCTACTCTAGCTATTTTATTCTATATATCCTATTCTATTCTATCTATCCCACATTTTTCTATCTATCTATCTATCCTATTGTATCTATTCTATCTTACGGTATCTATCTATTCTATGCTACCTATTCTGTTTAGTCCATCTGATTAATTTTTTCTATTCTGTCTATCCTATTTTATATATCCTATCTATCTATTCTCTTCTATATATTCTATTCTATCTATCTACTGTAACCTATCGTATTCTATCTATATTTTCTATCCATTCTATTCTATATATCTATTCTATTCTATTTAACTATTCTATTTCATCATATTCTATTTTTTCTACCTGTTCTATTCCATCTGTTCTATTCCCTATATCTATTTTATTCCATCTATTGTATTCCAACTATCTATTGAATCCCATCTATTCTATTACAACGATCTATACTCTTCTATCTATTCTATTACATTCTATATATTTAATTCTATTTTATATATCCCATTCTATTCTATCTTATTCTATCCTATCTATCCCAATTTATCCTATTCTCTCCTATTCTATCTATTCTATTCTATTCTCTATATTCTATTCTATCTATCTACATATCTATCTATTTAACCACCCACACAACCATCCTCCCACCCACACATAATTGCACCCACACACCCACCCACCCATCCAGCCACCTACCCACCCATCCACCCATCTACCCACCCATCTATCTATCTATCTATTTATCTATCTATCTATCTATCTATCTATCTATCTATGCCGTCTATTCTTTTCAATCTATTCTAATCAATCAATTCTTCTCTATCCAGTCCATTCTATTTAATATTTTCCATTTATTCTATTCACGCTTCTATTCTATTCTATCTATTCTATTTATTATATTCTATTCTGTGTTATCTATTGTTATCTATCTATTCTAATTATTCTATGCTATCTATAGCATTTATTCCATTCTATATGTCTATTTATCTATCTCTCTATCCATCTATTCTATTCTATCTATTCTATTCTATCTCCCTACTCTATTCTATTGTACTCTATCGGATCTATTCTACCTATCTATTCTAAACTATTCTTTCCTATCTATCTATTATATTCTATCTATTCTATTCCATCTACCTATTCTATTCCATTTATTCTCTTCGATCTATTCTATACCACCTATTTTATTCCATCTATGTTTTCAAATCTATCTATTGTATTACATCTCTCTATTCCATTCTATTTCATCTATTCTATTCTATCTATTTTATTCTCTATATTTTATACTGTCTATTTTATTATATCCTATTCTATTCTGTCCTAATCTATTCTATCCATTGTAATCTATCTATTTTCACTATCCTATTCTATCTATTTCATTCTATCTATTCTATTTTATTCTATCTATCCTACGCCATCTATTCTATTCTATCTATCCTATTCTATTCTAGTCTATATATCCTATCCTATCTATATTATTCTAACTCTTATTCTATTGTATCTATCTTCTTCTCTTCTATCTATTCTATTCTACCTGTCCTATTCTATTCTATCTACTCTATCTTATCTATCTATCTATCTGTCTATCTATGTATCTATATATTCTATTCTATCTATTCTATCCTATCTATCCCAATCTATCTATTTTATTCTAATTATATTCTATTCTATCTATTCTATTCTATCTATCTATTCAATTCTGCCTATGCTATTATATATATTTATTCTATTCTATCTATTCTATTCCACCTATTCTATCTATTCTATTCTATACTATTTTTCTATTCTATTCTAACTATTCTATTCTATCCTATTCTATTCTATTTGTTCTATTGAATCCTATTTCATCTCTTCCAGCTATCCTATTCTATTCTACCCGTGCTAATCTATCCTATTCTATTCTATATATGCTATTCTATCTATATTATTCTATATATTATATTTATCCTATTCTTTCTATATATCTTATTCACTTCTATCTATTCTATTCTATTTATTCTCTTCTATCTATCCTATTCTATTCTATTTATTCTATCCCTCTTATTCTATTCTATTTATTCTCTCTATCCTATTCTATCCTATTCTATATATCCTATTCTATTCTATACCATTGATGCTATTCTATCTATGCAATCTCTCTATCTATCTATCTATCTATCTATCTATCTATCTGTCTCTCTGTCTATCCTAGCTATCTGTCTGTCTATCTATCTATTTATCTATCTCTCACTATCTATCTATCTATTCTATTCTAACTATACCATTCCATCTATTCCATTCTATCTATTGTATTCTATATATTCTATTCTATCTATTCTCTTGCACCTACCTATTCTATCTATTCAGTTCTAACTATCTATGTATATATCTATTCTATTATATTCATCTGTTCTATCTATTATATCTCTTTTGTACCTATTTTATCTATTCTGTCTACCAAACTGTCTATCTAAAATCTAACTATCTATCTATCTACCTATCTATCTTCCTATCTTTTCTACTTATCTATTCTATTCTAACTATTCTATTCTATCTGTTCCATTCTATCTATTCCATTCTATCTGTTGTATTCTATCTTTTCTATCTATCCTAATCTATCCTATTCTTTCTATCCGTGTTCCGGATTCCAAACTCCGGGTTCCTGATTGGAAACTCCGGATTCCGGTTTCCAAAGTCTTATGTATTCCATCCATAATGGGATAACATATATAATCCACGGATTTGGATCTAATATGTAATCCATCCATAATTGGATTACGTATGTAAACCACACATATTTGGATTACGTATGTAATCCACACAGATTTGGATTACGTATGTAATGCATCCATTTTGGATTACACATGTAATCCATCCATAATTGGATTACATATGTAATCCACTCAGATTTGGATTACGTATGTAATCCATCCATAATTGCATCACATAGGTAATTCACGTATATGTATCACATATGTAATCCATCCATATTTGGATTACATATGTAATCTATCCTTATTTGGATTATATATGTAATCCACACAGATTAGGATGTCATAAGTAATCCATCAATAAATGGATTACACATGTTTCCACACAGATTTTGATTACATACTTAATCCATCCATAATTGCATTACATCTCTATTCCATACAGATTTTATTTATTTTTATTCTATCTATTTGATTCTATCTATTTCATTCTATCTACTCTATTCCATCCTATCTAATCTATTTTATATATCCATTTGTACCTATTTTATTCTACCTGTCCTATTCTATTCTATCTATCCTATTCTATTTTATTCTAATCCTTCTATTCTGTTCTATACATCCTATTCTATTCTATCTATTCTAATGTATTCTATCTATCCTCTTCTATCCCTAATATTATATGCAACCTATCCTATTATATAGATCCTATTGTATTCTATCTATTCGATTCCGCTCTATTCTATCTATTGTATTCAATCTATCCTATTCTATTATAGCCATTCTATTCTATCTATCCTATTCTATTCTATCTATCCCACATTTTTCTATATACCTATATATCTATTTATCTATCCTATTGTATATATTCTATCTTACGGTATCTATCTATTCTATTCTACCTATTCTATTTAGTCCATCTGATTAATTTCTTCTATTTTGTCTATCTATTCTATTTTATCTATCCTCTCTATCTATTCTTTTCTATATATTCTATTCTATCTATCTAATCTAACCTATCGTATTTTATCTACATTTTCTCTCCATTCTGTTCTATATATCTATCTATTCTATTCTAGTAAACTATTCTATTTTATCATATTCTATTTTTTCTACCTGTGTTATTCCATCTGTTCTATTCCCTATATCTATTCTATTCCATCTATTACATTCCAACTATCTATTCAATTCCATCTATTCTATTACAACTATCTATACTCTTCTATCTATTCTATTACATTCTATATATTAAATTCTATTTTATATATCCCATTCTATTCTATCTTATTCTATTCTATCTATCCTAATTTATCCTATTCTCTCCAATTCTATCTATCCTATTCTATCTATCTACCTATCGATCTATCTATCAATCTATCTACCCACACATCCATCCTCCCACCTACACACCCAATCACCCACCCACACACCCACCCACCCATCCAGCCACCTACTACCCATCCACCCATATACCCAACCACCCATCTATCTATCTATCTATCTATCTATCTATCTATCTATCTATCTATCTATCTATCTATCTATCTATATATCTATCTATGCCGTCTATTATTTTCAATCTATTCTAATCTATCTATTCTTTTCTATCCATTCTATTCTATTTAATATTTTCCATTTGTTCTATTCACGCTTCTATTCTATTCTCTTCTATCTAATCTATTCTATCTATTCTATTTATTATATTATATTCTATGTAATCTATTGTTATCTATCTATTCTAATCATTCTATGCTATCTATAGCATTTTATCTATCTATCTATCTGTCTATATATCTATCTATCTATACTATCCTATCTATCTATTTTATCTATTCTATTCTGTCAATTCAATACTATTCTATTCTATTCTGTTTATCTATCTATCTATTCTATTCTATTCTCTTCTATTATTCTATTCTATCTGTTCTATTCTATCCATCAATTCTAATCTACTCTTTTCTATATATCTATTCTATTCCATCTACCTATTCTATTCCATCCATTCTCTTCCATCTATTCTATTCCATCTATCTATTTTATTCCACCTATTTTATTCCATCTATGTATTCAATTCTATCTATTGTATTACATCTATATATTCTATTCTATTCCATCTATTCTATTCTATATATGTTTTATTCTCTATATTCTATTAGGTATATTCTATTATATCCTATCTATCTATTCCATTCTCTCTATTCTATTTTATTCTATCTATCCTATGCTATCTATTCTATTCTATCTATCCTCTTCTCTTCTATTCTAATCTACCTATCCTATTATATTCTATCAACTCTATCTTATCTATCTATCTATCTATCTATCTATCTATCTATCTATCTATCTATCTATCTATCTATATCTATCTATCTATCTGTCTATCTATGTATCTATACATTCTATTGTATCTATTCTATCTTATCTATATATTCTATTCTACCTATTCTATTTAGTCCATCTATTCTATTTTTTCTATTCTGTCTATTCTATTTTATCTATTCTATCCATATATTCTCTTCTCTCCATTATATTCTATCTATCTAATCTAACCTATCGTATTCTATCTATATATTCTATCCATTCTATCCTATATATCTATCTATTCTATTCTATTCTATCTTACTAATCTATTTCATCATATTCTATTGCTTCTACCTGTTCTATTCCATCTGTTCTATTCCCTATATCTATTCTATTCCATCTATTGTATACCAACTATCTATTCAATTCCATCTATTCTATTCCATCTATCTATACTCTTCTATCTATTCTATTATATTCTAGATATTATATTCTATTCTATACATTCCATTCTATTCGATCCCATTCTATTCTATCTATCCTAATCTATCCTATTCTTTCTATCCGGGTTCCGGTTTCCAAAGTCTTATGTATTCCATCCATAATGGGATCACATATATAATCCACGAATTTGGATCTCATATGTAATCCAACCATAATTGCATTACGTATGTAATCCTCACAGATTTGGATTACGTATGTAATACATCCATATTGGATTACACATCTAATCCATCCAAAATTGGATTACATATGTAATCCACTCAGATTTGGATTACGTATGTAATCCATCCATAATTGCATCACGTATGTGTATCAAATATGTAATCCATCAATATTTGGATTACATATGTAATCCATCCATATTTGGATTACATATGTAATCCACACAGATTAGGATGTCATAAGTAATCTATCAATAATTGGATTACACATGTTTCCACACAGATTTGGATTACATACCTAATCCATCCATAATTGGATTACACCTCTATTCCATACGGATTTTATTTATTTTTATTCTATCTTTTTGATTCTATCTATTTTATTCTATCTATTCTATTCTATCCAATCTAATCTATTTTGTATATCCTATTCTACCTATTTTATTCTACCTGTCCTATTCTATTCTATCATATTCTAATCATTCTATTCTGATCTATCCATCCTATTCTATTTTATCAATCCTATTGTATTCTATCTATCCTATTCTATCTAGATTATTTTATGCAACCTATCACATTCTATCTATCCTATTCTATTCTACTCTATTGTATTCAATCTATCTTATTCCATTCTAGCTATTCTAATCTATCTTATTCTATTCTATCTATCCACACTTTTCTATCTATCTATCTGCCCATCTATCTATCTGTCTATCTATCTCTCTACCTATCTATCTATCTATCTATCTATCTATCTATCTGTCTATCCTATTGTATCTATTCTATCTTATCTATCTATTCTATTCTACCTATTCTATTTAGTCCATCTGATCAATTTTTCTATTCTGTCTATCTATTCTATTTTATCTATCCTATCTATTCTCTTCTATATATTCTATTCTATCTATCTAATTTAACCTATCGTATTCTATCTATATTTTCTATCCATTCTATTCGGTATATCTATCTATCTAACTATTCTATTTCATCATATTCTATTTCTTCTACCTGTTCTATTCCCTATATCTATTCTATTCCATATATTGTATTCCAACTCTCTATTCAATTCCATCTATTCTATTACAACTATCTATACTCTTCTATCTATTCTATTACATTTTATATATTAAATTCTATTTTATATATTCCATTCTTTTCTATCCTATCCTATTCTATCTATCCTAATCTATCCTATTCTCTCCTATTCTATCTATCCTATTCTATTCTGTATATCATATTCTATCTATCTATCTATTTATCTAACATCCCACCCATCCTCCCATCCACACAAACAACCACCCGTCCACTCACCTACACACTCATCCACCCATCTATCTTTCTATCTATCTATCTATCTATCTATCTATCTATCTATCTATCTATCTATCTATCTATCTATCTATCTATTTATCTATTCATCTATCTATCTATACTTTCCTATCTATCTATTGTATTTATTCTATTCTGTCAATACAATTCTAATCTATTCTATCCTATCTATCTATCTATCTATCTATCTATCTATCTATCTATCTATTCTATTCTACCTCTCTACTCTATTATATCTCTCTATTCTGTTCTATTCTATCTATCTGTTCTATTCTATCTATCTATTCTAAACTATTCTTTCCTATCTATCTATTATATTGTATCTATCTATTCTATTCCATCTACCTATTCTATTTCATCTATTCTCTTCCATCTATTCTATACCATCTATCTATTCTATTCCACCTATTTTATTCCATCTATGTATGCAATTTTATCTATTGTGTTACATCTCTTTATTCTATTCTATTCCATCTATTATATCTATTTTATTCTCTATATTCTATTATGTATATTCTATTATATCCTATTCTATTCTGTCCTAATCTATTGTATCAACTCTAGTCTATCTATTCTTACTATCCTATCTATCTATTCCATTCTACCTATTCTATTTTATTCTATCTATCCTATGCTATCTATTCTATTCTATTCTATCTATCCTCTTGTCTTCTATCTATTCTATTCTACCTATCCTATTCTATTCTATCTACTCTACCTTATCTATCTATCTATCTATCTCTCTATCTATATATCTAACTATGTATCTATACATTCTAATGTATCTATTCTATCTTTTTTATATATTCTATTCTACCTATTCTATTTAGTCCATCTGTTCTATTTTTTATATTCTGTCTATCTATTCTATTTTATCTTTTCTATCCATCTATTCTCTTCTATCTATTATATTCTATCTATCTATCTTATCTAACCTATCTTATTCTATCTATATATTCTATCCATTCTAATCTATATATCTATCTATTCTATTCTATTGTATCTTACTAATCTATTTCATCACATTCTATTCCTCCTACATGTTCTATTCCATTTCTTCTATTCCCTGTATCTATTCTATTCCGTGTATTGTATACCAACTATCTATTCAATTCCATCTATTCTATTCCATCTATCTATACTCTTCTATCTATTCTATTATATTCTAGATATTACATTCTATTCTATACATTCCAAGCTATTCGATCCCATTCTATTCTATCTATTCTATCTATCCTAATCTATCCTATTCTTTCTATCCGTGTTCCGGATTCCAAACTCCGGGTTCCTGATTGGAAACTCCGGATTCCGGTTTCCAAAGTCTTATGTATTCCATCCATAATGGGGTCACATATATAATCCACGGATTTGGATCTCATATGTAATCCATCCATAATTGGATTACGTATGTAATCCACACTGATTTGGATTACGTATGTAATCCACACAGATTTGCATTACGTATGTAATGCATCCATATTGGATTACACATGTAAACCATCCATAATTAGATTACATATGTAATCCAGTCAGATTTGAATTACGTATGTAATCCATCCATAATTGGATCATTAACGTAATTCACGTATATGTATCACATATGTAATCCATCCATATTTGGATTACATATGTAATCCATCCATATTTGGATTACATATGTAATCCACACAGATTAGGATGTCATAATCCATCAATAATTGGATTACACATTTTCCACACAGATTTTGATTACATACTTAATCCATCCATAATTGGATTACACCTCTATTCCATACAGATTTTATTTATTTTTATTATTTCTATTTGATTCTATCTGTTCTATTCTATCCTATCTAATCTATTTTATATATCCTATTCTACCTATTTTATTCTACCTGTCCTATTCTATTCTATCTATCCTATTCTAACTATCTTATTCTAATCCTTCTATTCTCTTCTATACATCCTATTCTATTCTATCTATCCTAATGTATTCTATCTCTCCTATTCTAACTATATTATTCTATGCAACCTAGCCTATTATGTATTTCCTATTCTATTCTATGTATTCTATTCTAGTCTATTCTATCTATTGTATTCAGTCTATCCTATTCTACTCTAGCTATTCTATTCTATATATCCTATTCTATTCTATCTATCCCACATTTTTCTATCTATCTATCTATCTGTCTATCTATCTATCTATCTATCTATCTATCCTATTGTATCTATTCTATCTTACGGTATCTATCTATTCTATGCTACCTATTCTATTTAGTTCATCTGATTAATTTTTTCTATTCTGTCTATCTATTCTATTTTATATATCCTATCTATCTATTCTCTTCTATATATTCTATTCTATCTATCTAATCTAACCTATCATATTCTATCTATATTTTCTATCCATTCTATTCTATATATCTATCTATTCTATTCTATCTAACTATTCTATTTCATCATATTCTATTTTTTCTACCTGTTCTATTCCATCTGTTCTATTCCCTATATGTATTTTATTCCATCTATTGTATTCCAACTGTCTATTGAATTCCATCTATTCTATTACAACGATCTATACTCTTCTATCTATTCTATTACATTCTATATATTAAATTCTATTTTATATATCCCATTCTATTCTATCTTATTCTATTCTATCTATCCTAATTTATCCTATTCTCTCCTATTCTATCTATGCTATTCTATTCTATATATTCTATTCTATCTACCTATCTATCTATTTAACCACCCACACAACCATCCTCCCACCCACACACACAATCACCCACCCACACCCCTGACCCACCCATCCAGCCACCTACCCACCCATCCACCCATCTACCCACCCACCCATCTATCTATCTATTCTATCTACCTATCTATCTATGCCGTCTATTCTTTTCAATCTATTCTAATGAACCTATTCTTTTCTTCCATTCCATTCTATTTAATATTTTCCATTTATTCTATTCACGCTTCTATTCTTTTCTATTCTATCTATTCTATTTATTATATTCTATTCTATGTAATCTATTGTTATCTATCTATTTTAATCATTCTATGCTATCTATAGCATTTATTCCATTCTATCTATCTATCTATCTATCTATCTATCTATCTATCTATCTATCTATCTATCTATCTATCTATCTATCTATCTATCTATTTATCTATCTATCCATCTATTCTATTCTATCTATTCCATTCTATCCCCTACTCTATTCTATTGTACTCTATCGGCTCTATTCTACCTATCTATTCTAAACTATTCTCTCCTATCCATCTATTATATTCTATCTATTCTATTCCATCTACCTATTCTATTCCATCTATTCTCTTCCATCTATTCTATTCCATCTATTCTATTCCACCTATTTTATTCCATCTATGTTTTCAAATCTATCTATTGTATTACATCTCTCTATTCCATTCTATTCCATCTATTCTATTCTATCTATTTTATTCTCTATATTTTATACTGTCTATTTTATTATATCCTATTCTATTCTGTTCTAATCTATTCTATCCATTGTAATCTATCTATTTTCACTATCCTATTCTATCTATTTCATTCTATCTATTCTATTTTATTCTATCTATCCTACGCCATCTATTCTATTCTATCTATTGTATTCTATCTATATTATTCTAACTCTTATTCTATTCTATCTATCTTCTCCTCTTCTATCTATTCCATTCTACCTGTCCTATTCTATTCTATCTACTCTATCTTATCTATCTATCTATCTATCTATCTATCTATCTATCTGTCTATCTATGTATCTATATATTCTATTCTATCTATTCTATCCTATCTATCCCAATCTATCTATTTTATTCTAATTATATTCTATTCTATCTATTCTATTCTACCTATCTATTCAATTCTGTCTATGCTATTCTACCTATTTATTCTATTTCATCTATTCTATTCCACCTATTCTATCTATTCTATTCTATACTATTTTTCTATTCTATTCTAACTATTGTGTTCTATCCTATTCTATTCTATTTGTTCTATTGAATTCTATTTCATCTCTTCCAGCTATCCTATTCTATTCTACCCATGCTAATCTATCCTATTCTATTCTAGATATGCTATTCTATATATATTATTCTATATATTATATTTATCCTATTCTATTCTATATATCTTATTCGCTTCTATCTATTCTATTCCATTTATTCTCTTCTATCTATCCTATTCTATTCTATCTATTCTAACTCTCTTACTCTATTCTATTTATTCTCTCTATCCTATTCTATCTATTCTATTCTCTATATCCTATTCTATTCTATACCATTTATGCTATTCTATCTATGAAATCTATCTGTCTGTCTAGCCTATCTATCTGTCTGTCTATCTATCTATTTATCTATCTCTCACTATCTATCTATTCTATTCTAACTATACCATTCCACCTATTCCATTCTATCTATTGTATTCTATATATTCTATTCTATCTATTCTCTTGCACCTACCTATTCTATCTATTCAGTTCTATCTATCTATGTATCTATCTATTCTCCCTATTCTATTATATTCATCTATTTTATCTATTATGTCTCTTTTTGTATCTATTTTATCTATTCTGTCTACCAAACTGTCTATCTAAATATCTATCTATCTGTCTATCTATCTACCTACCTATCTATCTTCCTATCTTTTCTACTTATCTATTCTATTCTAACTATTCTATTCTATCTGTTCCATTCTATCTATCCCATTCTATCTGTTGTATTCTATCTATTCTATCTATCCTAATCTATCCTATTCTTTCTATCCGTGTTCCGGATTCCAAACTCCGGGTTCCTGATTGGAAACTCCGGATTCAGGTTTCCAA
>JAJSOF020000013.1:63592350-63612821 GCA_025594305.2 Periplaneta americana | reverse complement strand
TCTTCTTCCTGTTCTTCTATGTTGTTTTTGAAAATTTCCCGTTCTGTTCTGTCTGTTCTGTTCTGCTCTGTTGTGTTCAATCTAGCCAGTTCTGTTCTGGCTATTCTGTTCTATCTATCTTCATTCTACTCTATCTGTCACACTTTGCTCTGTCTGTCTGAATGCTCTGTTGTCATTCTGTCTTGTCTGTCTGTTCTGTTCTGCCTGTTCTTTTGGTCCGTCACAGTCAGTTTTTTTCTTCCTGTTCTGTCTATCTGTTCTGTTTTTGTCTGTCCTCATCTGTTCTCATTACCTTGTGTTCTGTTCTGTCTAGTTTGACATATCGTGTTCTGTCTGTATGTTTTGTCCGTTTCTGTTCTGTATGTCTGTCTGTTCTGTTCTGTCTAACTGTTCTGTTTCATCATATTCTATTTTTTCTGCCTGTTCTATTCCTTATATCTGTTCTATTCCATCTATTGTATTCCAAACTATCTATTCAAATCCATCTATTCTATTACAACTATCTATACTCTTCTATCTGTTCTGTTACATTCTATATATTAAATTCTATTTTATATATTCCATTCTATTCTGTCCTATTCTATCTAACCTGATCTGTCTATTCTCTCCCATTCTGTCTATCCTGTTCTATTCTATGTCTGTTCTGTCTGCCTATCTGTCTATCTAGCTGTCTGTCTGTCATCTTGTCTGCTCCTTCACCACACAACCATCCTCCCCACCCACACACCCAACCACCCACTCCACACACCCACCCACCCATCCAGACACCTACCCACCCATCCACCCATCTACCCACCCACCCATCTATTCATATATCTATCTATCTATCTATCTGTATCTATCTAACTATCTATGTCTCTATACATTCTATTGTATCTATTCTATCTTTTTATATATGTTCTGTTCTGCCTGTTCTGTTTAGTCCATCTGTTCTATTTTTTCTATTCTGTCTGTCTGTTCTATTTTATCTATTCTATCCATCTATTCTCTTCTATCTATTATATTCTATCATCTAATGTAACTTATCGTATTCTCATCTATACTCTATCCATTCCGTTCTATATATCTATCTATTCTATTCTATCTTACTAGTCCTATTTTCATCATATTCATTCCTTTTACCTGTTCTATTCCATCTCTTGTTCCCTGTATATCTATTCTATTCGGTATATTGTATACCAACTATCTACTCAATTCCATCTATTCTATTCCATCTATCTATACCTTCTATCTGTTCTGTTATATTGTAGATATCATATTCTATTCTATACATTCCAAGCTATTTGATCCCATTTCTATTGTATCTATTCTATCTATCCTAATCTCCTATGCTTTCTATCCGTGTTAAAGTTCCAAACCCTGGGTTCCTGATTGAATCTCCGGGTTCCGGTTTCCAAAGTCTTATGTATTCCATCCATAATGGATGCTATCTATAGCATTTTATCTATCTATTTATCTATCTATACTATTCTATCTATCTATTTTATCTATTCTATTCTGTCAATTCAATACTATTCTGTTCTGTTCTTGTTTGTCTGTCTGTTCTGTTCTGTTCTGTTCTGTTCTGTTGTTCTGTTCTATCTATCATTTCTGATCTGCTCTTTCATCTATCTGTTCTATTCCGTCTGCCTGTTCTATTTCATCTATCTCTTTTTCCGTCTGTTCTGTTCCGTCTGTCTGTTTTTATTCCACCTGTTTTGTTCCATCTATGTATTCAGTTCTGTCTGTTGCATGCATCTATATATTCTATTCTATTCCATCTATTCTATTCTATATATTTTATTCTCTATATTCTATTAGGTGTTCTATTATATCCTTTCTATCTGTTCCATTTCCCTCCATTTCTATTTTGTTCTTCATCCTATGCTATCTAGTCTATTCTATTCTATCTATCCTCTTCTCTTCTGTTCTAATCTGCCTGTCGTATTATTATTTTCTATCAACTCTATCTTATTCATCTGTCTATCTATGTACCTATAAATTCTATTGTATCTATTCTATCTCATCTATATATTCTATTCTGCCTGTTCTATTTAGTCCATCTGTTCTGTTTTTTTTCTGTCCATCTGTTCTGTTTATTTATTTCTTCCTATTCATTTCTTTCTCTCTATTATATTTTATTTATTTATTTAGTCTTCCTGTCATTGTGGTTCTGTCTGTGTTCTATCCTATTTTATTTTATATTTATTCTGTTCTGTTCTGTTCTTATTCTATCTTACTAATCTGTTTTCATCATGTTCTATTGCTTCTACCTGTTCTGTTCCATCTGTTCTATTCCTATATCTATTCTATTCCATCTATTGTATACGAACTATCTATTCAATTCCATCTATTCTATTCCATCTATCTATACTCTTCTATCTGTTCTATTATATTCTGGACGTTATGTTCTGTTCTATACATTCCATTCTGTTCTGATCCCGTTCTGTTCTATCTGTCCTATATCCTATTCCTTCTATCCGGGTTCCGGATTCCAAACCCTGGGTTCCTGATTGGAAACTCCGGGTTCCGGTTTCCAGAGTCTTATGTATTCCATCCATAATAGGATCACATATATAATCCACAATTTTGGATCTCATATATAATCCATCCAACTATAATTGCATTACGTATGTAATCCTCACAGATTTGGATTACGTATGTATGCATCCATATTGGATTACACATCTAATCCATCCATAATTGGATTACATATGTAATCCACTCCAGATTTGGATTACGTATCTATTCCATCCATAATTGCATCACATATGTAATTCACGTATGTGTATCACATATGTAATCCATCCATATTTGGATTACATATGTAATCCATCCATATTTGGATTACATATGTAATCCACACAGATTAGGATGTCATAAGTAATCCATAAATAATTGGATTACATGTTTCACACAGATTTGGATTACATACGTAATCCATCCATAATTGGATTACACCTCTATTCCATACGGATTTTATTTATTTTTATTCAATCTTTTGATTCTATCTATTTTATTCTATCTATTCTATTCTATCTATCTAATCTCATTTTGTATATCCTATTCTGCCTATTTTATTCAACCTGTCCTATTCTGTTCTATCTATTCTGTTCTATCATGTTCTAATCCTTCTATTCTGTTCTATCCATCCTGTTCTGTTCTGTCCTGTTGTATTTCATCCTATTCTATCTATGTTTTTAATGCAGCCTATCCCTGTTAATCCTATTTCTGTTCTGTTCTATCTATTCTGTTCTACTGTTCTGTCTGTTGTGTTCAGTCTATCTTTGTTCATTTTTCTGTTATTTCTGTTTTGTCTTCTGTCTATTTATTTCTATCTTCGGTATCTATTTATTCTATTCTACCTATTCTATTTGTCTTGTTGTTGTTTGTATTTTATTTCTTTCTTTTGCCTGTTCTATTTTTTAGTCTATTTGATCTTTTATTCTTTATCTTTCTATTTCATCTATCCTATGTTCTATCTAATAATTTAACCTATCGTATTTTATCTATATTTGCTATCCATTCTATTCTATATATCTATATATTCTATTCTATCTAACTATTCTATTTCATCATATTCTATTTTTCTACCTGTTCTATTCCCTATATCTGTTCTATTCCATCTATTGTATTCCAACATCTCTATTCAATTCCATCTATTCTGTTACAACTATATATATGCTCTTCTATCTTTTCTATTGCGTTCTATATATTAAATTCTATTTTCTATATTCCATTCTGTTCATCCTTGTTCTGTTCTATCTATCCAATATCCTATTCTCCTGTTCTGTCTGTCTGTTCTGTTTTATCTGTCATGTTCTGTTCTGTCTGTTCTGTCTGTCTGTCTGCCTGTCTATCTATCTGTCTGTCTGTCTATCTGTCTGTTTGTCTATCTATCAGCCGGCATCCGTCATCCCGTCACCCCAGCGCGCCCGTCCACACCCTGCCCCTCGTCCGGCCCGTCATCTGTCTGTCTGTCTGTCTGTCTGTCTGTCTGTCTGTCATCTGTCTGTCTATCTGTCATCTGTCTGTCTGTCTGTCGGAGTCTGTTCTTTTCAATCTCTGCCTGCCTGCCTGTGCCTGTCTGTCTGTCCATTCCATTCTATTTTATGTTATTCTGTCTGTTTATTTATTCTATTCTATTCTATTCTATTTATCTGTTCTGTCTATTCTGTCTATTTATTTATTTCTTCTTATCTGTTGTCTGTCTGTCTGTTTCTGTCTGTTTCTGTGGCGCCACCCATCTGTCTGTTGTGTTTGTTCTGTTCTTGTCAGTACAGGCTCTGTTCTGTTCTGTTCTATTTTTTTGTATATCTATTTCTTTATTTGTTTTATTTCTGTTTTCTTTGTTTTCTGTCTGTATTTCTGTTCTGTTTATTTTATTTTTTGTTGTTCTATGCTATTTCTGTTCTGTATTTCTGTTCTTCTTTATTTGTTATCTGTCTGCTCTTTTCTATTCTAATTTTATTCTGTTCCGTTCTCTTTTGTTCATCTGTTCTGTTCCGTCTGTCTGTTTTGTTCACCTGTTTTGTTCCGTCTATGTATTCAGTTTTATCTGTTGTGTTACGTCTGTTGTTCTGTTCTGTTCATTCTGTTCTATCTATCTGTTTTTTTCTCTATGTTCTATTATGTATGTTCTGTTATCCTATTCTATTCTGTTCCGTTTGGCCAACTGCTCTGGTGTTCTGTCTGTTCTTGCTATCTGTTCCATTCGTTTCTGTCTCTTCTATTTTTTGTTCTATCCAATCTATCTATCCTGTTATCTGTTCTCATTGTTCTGTCTGTCTTGTCTATTCTATCTGTTCTTCTGTGTTATCTGTTCTGTCTGCTTATTCTATCTTTTTTTCTATACGTTCTATTGTATCTATTCTATCTTTTTTATATTATTCTACCTTTCTTTTGGTCCATCTGTTCTATTTTTTTGTTCTATTTATCTATTCTTTTTTCCATTTACTATCCATCTTCTGTCTGTCTGTTATATTCTATCTATCTGTCTAATCCAACCATATCTTATTCTATCTATATGTTCTGTTCTGTATCTATCTATTCTATTCTGTTCTATCTTACTAATCTATTTCATCACATTCTGTTCCTCCTGCCTGTTCTGTTCAGTCTTTATATTCCTATATCTGTTCTATTCCGTCTATTGTATATCAACTGTTAGTTCACCCCATCTATTCTATTCATCTATCTATACTCTTCTATTTTTTATTATATTCTAGATATTATATTCTATTCTATACATTCCATTCTATTCGATCCCATTCTATTCTATCTATCCTAATTTATCCTATTCTTTCTATCCGTGTTCGGATTCCAAACCTGGGTTCCTGATTGGAAACTCCTGGTTCCGGTTTCCAAGTCTTATGTATTCCATCCATAATGGGATCACATATATAATCCACGGATTTGGATCTCATATGTAATCCATCCAATTGGATTACGTATGTAATCCACCAGATTTGGATTACGTTCGTAATCCACAGATTTGGATTACGTATGCAATCTACACAGATTTCAAATTACGTGTAATGCATCCATATTACACATGTAATCCATCCATAATTGGGTTACATATGTAATCTACTCAGATTTGGATTACGTAATCCATCCATAATGCATCATATACGTAATTCACGTATATATCACATATGTAATCCATCCATATTTGGATTACGTATGTAATCCATCCATATTTGGATTACATATGTAATCCACACAGATTAGATGTCATAAGTAATCCATCAATAATTGGATTACACATGTTTCCACACAGATTTTGATTACATACTTAATCCATCCATAATTGGATTACACTCTATTCCATACAGATTTTATTTATTTTTATTCTATCTATTTGATTCTATCTATTCTATTCTATCCTATCTAACCTATTTTATATATCCTATTCTACCTATTTTATTCTACCTGTCCTGTTCTATTCTATCTATCCTATTCTCATCTTGTTCCTGCCTGTTTGTTCTGTACGTCATCCTCTGTTCTGTTCTATGCAACCATCTGTATATCCTCTGTTCTGTCATGTTCTATTCTAGTCTATTCTATCTATTGTATTCAGTCTGTCTGTTCTGCTCTGTTCTGTTCTGTCCTGTTCTGTTCTATCTATCCCACATTTTTCATCTGTCTGTCCTGTTCTATTCTATCTTACGGTATCTATCCTGTACCTATTCTGTTTAGTCCATCTGATTAATTTTTCTATTCTGTCTCTATTTTATATATCCTATCTATCTATTCTCTTCTTATATTCTATTCTATCTATGTACTGTAACCTATCGTATTCTATCTATATTTTCTGTCCATTCTAATCTATCATCTATTCTATTCATTTTATTCTTTTCATCATATTCTATTTTTTCTATGTTCTATTCCATCTGTTCTATTCCTATATCTATTTTTATTCAGTCTATTGTGTTCAACTATCTATTGAATTCCATCTATTCTTTTACAACGATCTATACTCTTCTATCTGTTCTATTACATTCTGTATGTTCTGTTCTGTTTATATATCGTTCTATTCTGTCTTGTTCTATCTTATTGTTCTGTTTGTCCTGTTCTCTCCTGTTCTGTCTGTTCTGTTCTGTTTGTATGTTCTGTTCTGTCTATCTGCATGTCTGTCTGTTTAACCTGCACAGCCGTCCTGCCACCCACTCTAATTTCACACCTACCCCCGTCTGTTCTGTACCGTCTACCATTCACCATCTACCCCTACCCTCTATCTATCTGTCTGTCTGTTCTGTCTATCTGTCTGTATCTATCTATCTATCTGTTCTTTTCATTGATTCTAATCAATCAATTCTTCTCTATCCATTCCATTCTATTTAATATTTTTCCATTTATTCTATTCACGCTTCTATTCTATTCTGTTCTGTTCTATCTATTCTATCTGTTCTATTTGTTATGTTCTGTTCTGTGTTATCTGTTGTTGTCTGTCTGTTCTGTTGTTCTGTGCTATCTATGTTTGTTCCATGCTATCTGTCTGTTTTATCTGTCTCTATCTATCCATCTGTTCTGTTCTATCTGTTCTGTTCTGTCTCCTGCTCTGTTCTGTTGTGCTCTGTCGGCTCTATTCTGCCTGTCTTTCTATCTGTTCTTTCTGTCTATCTGTATGTTCTGTCTATTCTGTTCCATCCCCTGTTCTGTTCCATTTTGTTCTCTTCCATCTGTTCTGTTCACCTGTTTTTGTTCCATCTGTTTTCAAATCTATCTGTTGTATTACATCTCTGTTCATTCTATTCCATCTATTATATTCTATCTGTTTGTTCTCTATATTTTATGCTGTCTGTTTGTTATGTCCTGTTCTATCTGTCCTAATCTATTCTATCCACTGTGATCTATCTGTTTTCACTGTCTGTTCTGTCTTTCATTCTGTCTGTTCTGTTTTGTTCTATCTATGCTATGTTCTCTATCTTATCTCATTCTGTTCTAGTCTGTTCAGTTCTGTCTGTGTTGTTCTGGCTCTTGTTCTATTCTGCCTATCTTCTTCTCTTCTATCAGTTCTGTTCTATTTCCTGTTCTGTTCTATCTGCTCTATCTTGTCTGTCTGTCTGTCTGTCTGTTCTGTCTGTCTGTCTGTCTGTCTGTCTATATGTTCTGTTCTATCTGTTCTTTCCTTCTGTCCCAGTCTATCTGTTTTGTTCCGTTATGTTCTATTCTATCTATCTGTTCAGTTCTGTCTGTGCTGTCCCATGTTTTTTGTTCTGTTCTTCTGTTCTGTTCCACCTATTCTATCTATTCTGTTCTATACTATTTTTTCTGTTCTATTCTAGCTATTCTATTCTATCTTATTCTATTCTATTTGTTCTATTGAATCCTATTTCATCTCTCCAGCTATCCTATTCTATTCTACCCATGCTAATCTATCCTGTCTATTATATATATGCTATTCTATCTATATTATTCCATATATTATATTTATCTATTCTTTCTATATATCTTATTCATTTCTATCTGTTCTGTTCTGTTTTATTCTCTTCTATCTGTCCTGTTCTGTTCTATTTGTTCTATCTTCTTGTTCTGTTCTCTTTGTTTTCTCATCTGTTCTAATCTGTTCTGTTCTGTATGTCCTGTTCTGTTCTGTTATACCATTGATGCTATTCTGTCTATGCAGTCTGTCTGTCTGTCTGTCTGTCTGTCATCTGTCTGCCTGTTTGTCTGTCTGTCTATTCATCTATGTCTGTCTATCTGTTCATTCCATCTTCATTTTCATCTATCTATCTATCTCTTCTATTCTGTTCTAACTATACCATTCCATCTATTCCATTCTATCTATTATGTTCTATATATTCTATTCTATCTATCTCTTGCACCTACCTGTTCTATCTATTCTGTTCTAACTATCTTGTATATATCTATTCTATCTGTTCTATTATATTCATCTATTCTATCTATTATATCTCTTTGTATCTATTTTATCTATTCTGTCTACCAAACTTCTTCTAAAATCTATCTATCTGTTATTTATCTGTCTGCCTGCCTGCCTATCTATCTTCCTATCTTTTCTACTTATCTATTCTATTCTTACTATTCTATTCTATCTGTTCCATTCTATCTATTCCATTCTATCTGTTGTATTCTATCTATTCTATCTATCCTAATCTATCCTATTCTTTCTATCCGTGTTCGGATTCCAAACTCCGGGTTCCTGATTGGAAACTCCGGATTCAGGTTTCCAAAGTCTTATGTATTCCATCCATAATGGGATCACATATATAATCCACGAATTTGGATCTCATATGTAATCCATCCATAATTGGATTACGTATGTAATCCACACAGATTTGGATTACGTATGTAATACACACAGATTTGGATTACGTATGTAGTGCATCCATATTGGATTACACATGTAATCCATCCATAAGTGGATTACATATGTAATCCACTCAGATTTGGATTACGTATGTAATCCATCCATAATGCATCACATATGTAATTCACGTATTTGTATCACATATGTAAACCATCCATATTTGGATTACATATGTAATCTATCCATATTTGGATTATATATGTAATCACACAGATTAGGATGTCATAAGTAATCCATCAATAAATGGATTACACATGTTTCCACACAGATTTTGATTACATACTTAATCCATCCATAACTGCATTACATCTCTATTCCATACAGATTTTATTTATTTTTATTCTATCTATTTGATTCTATCTATTTCATTCTATCTATTCTATTCCATCCTATCTAATCTATTTTATATATCCATTTGTACCTATTTTATTCTACCTGTCCTATTCTATTCTATCTATCCTATTCTAACTATCTTATTCTAATCCTTCTGTTCTGTTCTATACATCCTATTCTATTCTATCTGTTTCTAATGTATTCTATCTGTCCTCTTCTATCCATAATATTATATGCAACCTATCTATTATATAGATCCTGTTGTATTCTATCTATTCGATTCGCTCTATTCTATCTGTTGTGCTCAATCTATCCTGTTCTATTATAGCCTGTTCTGTTCTATCTATCCTATTCTATTCTATCTATCCACGTTTTCTATATGCCTATATATCTATCTATCTATCTATCCTATTGTATATATTCTATCTTACGGTATCTATCTATTCTATTCTACCTATTCTATTTAGTCCATCTGATTAATTTCTTCTATTTTGTCTGTCTATTCTGTTTTATATATCCTATCTATCTGTTCTCTTCCATATATTTTATTCTATCTATCTAATCTAACCTATCATATTTTATCTATATTTTCTATCCATTTTCTATTCTATATATCTATCTATTCCATTCTATCTAACTATTCTGTTTCATCATATTCTCTTTTTTCTACTTGTTCTGTTCCATCTGTTCTATTCCTATATGTATTTATTCCATCTATTGTATTCCAACTATCTGTTGAATTCCATCTGTTCTATTACAACGATCTATGCTCTTCTATCTGTTCTATTACATTTTAGATATTAAATTCTATTTTATATATCCATTCTATTCTATCTTTTTCTATTCTATCTATCCCCTTTGTCCTGTTCTCTCTGTTCTGTTTTTGCTGTTCTGTTCTGTATGTTCTGTTCTATCTGCCTATCTATCTGTTTAACCACCCCACTGCCGTCATCCACCCACACCCAATCCCACCCACCCACCTGCCACCCGTCCGCCTGCCACCCGTCACCCATCTGCCCACCCGCCCGTCATCTGTCTGTCTGCCTGTCTGTGTGTGTAGGTCTGTTCTTTTCAGTCTATTCTAATCCAGCCTATTCTTTCTATCCATTTCCATTCTATTTAATATTTTCCATTTATTCTATTCACGCTTTATTCTTTTCTGTTCTGTCTGTTCTATCTGTTATGTTCTGTTCTATGTGATCTGTTGTTGTCTATCTGTTCTAGTCGTTCTGTGCTGTCTGGCGTTTGTTCCATTCTGTCTGTCTGTTTGTCTGTCTATCTGTCATCTGTTCTGTTCTATCTGTTCTGTTCTGTCTCCTGCTCTGTTCTGTTTGCTCTGTTGGCTCTGTTCTGCCTATCTGTTCAAAGCTGTTCTATCCTGTCCATCTGTTATGTTCTGTCTGTTCTGTTCCGTCTGCCTGTTCTGTTCCGTCTGTTCTCTTCCGTCTGTTCTGTTCCATCTGTTCTGTTCACCTGTTTTGTTCCATCTGTTTTCAAATCTATCTGTTGTATTGCATCTTTATTCCGTTCTGTTCCATCTGTTCTGTTCTATCTGTTTTTTATTCTCTATATTTTATGCTGTCTGTTTTGTTATATCTGTTCTGTTCTGTCCTAATCTATTCTGTCCATTTTGATCTATCTGTTTTCACTATCCTGTTCTATCTATTTCATTCTATCTCTTCTGTTTTTTCTATGTATCCTGCCTAAATCTGTTCTGTTCTGTCTGTCCTGTTCTGTCTGTATTGTTCTGGCTCTTGTTCTGTTCTGTCTATCTTCTCCTCTTTTATCTGTTCTGTTCTGCCTGTCTGTTCTGTTCTATCTGCTCTTCTTGTCTATCTGTCTGATCTGTGTATCCCATATGTTCTGTTCTGTCTGTTCTGTCTGTATTATCCCAGTCTATCGTTTTTGTTCTAGTTATGTTCTGTTCTGTCTGTTCTGTTCTGCCTGTCTGTTCAGTTCTGTCTGTGCTGTTCTGCCTGTTTGTTCCATTTCATCTGTTCTGTTCACCTATACTATCTGTTCTATTCTATACTGTTTTTCTATTCTATTCTAACTGTTGTATTTCCATCCTGTTCTATTCTGTTTGTTCTGTTAGTTCTGTTTCATCTCTTCCAGCTATCTGTTCTATCCTGCCCATGCGGTGATCTGTCCTATTCTATTATGCTATTCTGCATATGTTGTTCTGTATATTATGTTTATCCTGTTCTGTTCTATATATCTTGTTCATTCTATCTGTTCTGTTCTGTTTGTTCTCTTCTGTCTGTCTGTTCTGTTCTATCTGTTCTATCTCTTGCTCTGTTCTGTTTGTTCTCTCTGTCCTGTTCTGTCTGTTCTGTTCTCTGTAATCTGTTCTGTTCTGTACCGTTTTTGTGCTGTTCTGTCTGTGCAGTCTATCTATCTATCTGTCTGTCTGGCCTATCTGTATCTGTCTGTCTATCTTTCCAGTCTGCTTTATCTGTCTCATATCTGTCTGTCTGTTCTGTTCTAGTTATGCCATTCCATCTGTTCCGTTTCTGTCTGTTGTGTTCTATATGTTCTGTTCTGTCTATGTATCTATCTGTTTCTCTGTTCTATTATGTTCATCTGTTCTATCTATTATATCTATTTTGTATCTGTTTTTATCTGTTCTATTCTGCCAACTATATCTGTCTAGTATCTGTCTGTCTGTCTGTCTATCTGCCTGCCTATCTGTCTTCTATCTTTTCTGCTTATCTGTTCTGTTCTAACTATTCTATTCTATCTGTTCCATTCTATCTATCCCATTCTATCTCTTGTATTCTATCTATTCTACCTATCCTAATCTATCCTTTTCTTTCTATCCTTGTTCCGGATTCCAAACTCCGGGTTCCTGATTGAAACTCCGATTCAGGTTTCCAAAGTCTTATGTATTCCATCCATAATGGGATCACATATATAATCCACGAATTTGGATCTCATATGTAATCCATCCATAATTGGATTACGTATGTAATCCACACAGATTTCGATTACGTATGTAATCCACACAGATTTGGATTACGTATGTAGTGCATCCATATTGGATTACACATGTAATCCATCCATAATTGGATTACATATGTAATGCACTCAAATTTGGATTACGTATGTAATCCATCCATAATTGCATCACATATGTAATTCACGTATATGTATCACATATGTAATCCATCCATATTTGGATTACATATGTAATCCATCCATATTTGGATTACATATGTAATTCACACAGATTAGGATGTCATAAGTAATCCATCAATAATTAGATTACACATGTTTAAACACAGATTTTGATTACATACTTAATCTATCCATAATTAGATTACACCTCTATTCCATCCAGATTTTACTTATTTTTATTCTATCTATTTGATTCTATCTATTTCATTCTATCTATTCTATTCTATCCTATCTAATCTATTCTATATATCCTATTCTACATATTTTATTCTACCTGACCTATTCTGTTCTATCTATCCTATTCTAACTATCTTGCTCTAATCCTTCTATTCTGTTCTGTTCATCCTATTCTGTTCTATCTGTTCTAATGTATTCTATCTATCTCTTCTATCTATAATATTTTTTATTTGCCTGTCCTATTATATATATCCTGTTGTATTCTGTCTGTTCTGTTCTATCTGTTCTGTCTTATTGTATTCAGTCTGTCCTGTTCTTTATGGCTGTTCTGTTCTATCTGTCCTGTTGTATATGTTCTGTCTTGCGGTATCTATCTATTCTATTCTGCCTGTTCTGTTTAGTCCATCTGATTAATATCTTCTGTTCTGTCTATCTGTTCTTTTATCTATCCTATCTGTTTGTTCTTTTCTTTTATATTCTATTCTATCTATCTAATCTAACCTATCGTATTTTATCTATATTTTCTCTCCATTCCATTCTATATCTATTCTGTTCTATTTGCTATTTTCTATTTATCATGTTCTAGTTTTCTGCCTGTTCTGTTCCATCTGTTCTATTCACTGTCTGTTCAGTTCCATCTGTTATTCTGTTACAACTATCTATGCTCTTCTATCTTTTCTATTACATTCTATATATTAAGTTCTGTTTTCTATATCATTCTGTTCTATCTTGTTCTATTCTATATCTATCCTAATTTATCCTATTCTCTCCTGTTTTTACATCTGTCCTGTTCTGTTCTGTAATGTTCTGTTCTGTCTGCCTGCCTGTCGGTCTGTCTGTCTGTCTGTCTGTCTTTCTATCTATCTATCTACTTACCCACACGTCCGTCCTCCCACCCACACACCCAATCCCACCCACACCCATCCAACCACCTACCCACCCGTCCATATACCCAACCACCCATCTATCTATCTATCTATCTATCTATCTATCTATCTATCTATCTATCTATTCTATCTATCTACCTGTTGTATGCCTTCTATTCTTTTTAATCTATTCTGATCTATCTGTTCTTTTCTATCCATTCCATTCTATTTAATATTTTCCATTTATTCTATTCCTTCCTGTTCTGTTCTATTCTATTCTATCTAATCTATTCTATCTGTTCTATTTGTTATATTATATTCTATGTGATCTGTTGTTGTCTATCTATTCTAATCGTTCTGTAATATCTATAGCATTTTATCTATCTATCTATATATCTATCTATCTGTACTATTCTACCTCTATCTATTTTTCTATTCTATTCTGTCAATTCAATTCTTTTCTATTCTATTCAGTTCATCTATCTGTCTGTTCTATTCTTTCTCTTCTGTTATTCTATACTATTCTATCTGTTTGTTGTTCTGTCTATCAGTTTCTAATCTGCTCTTTTCTATCTAACATATTCTATTCCATCTACCTATTCTATTCCATCTATTCTCTTCCCGTCTATCTATTTTATTCCACCTGTTTTATTCCATCTGTGTATTCAATTCTATCTATGTTATTACATCTATATATATTCTATTCTATTCCATCTATTCTATTTTATATGTTTTGTTTCTCTATGTTCTATTAGGTTTATGTTCTGTTATATCCTATCTATCTGTTCCATTCTCTCTGTTCTGTTTTTGTTCTATCTGTCCTATGTCTGTTCTGTTCTGTTCTATCTATCCTCTTCTCTTCTGTTCTAATCTACCTATCCTGTTATGTTCTATCAGCTCTATCTTGTCTCAATCTGTCTTTCTTAATCATGTGTCTCTGTGCGTCCGTCATCTTCTATCTTTCTATATGTTCTGTTCTGCCTGTTCTGTTTGGTCCGTCTGTTCTGTTTTTTCCGTATTCTGTTTATGTATTCTGTTTTATCTGTTCTGTCCATCTCTCTTCTCTCCATTATGTTCTGTCTATCTATCTATCTATCTTTATGACCGTCTATTCTTTCATTATTTCTATCCATTTTATTCTATATCATCTATCTATTCTTTCTATTCTATCTTTTCTGTTTCATCATGTTCCATTGCTTCTATTCCTGTTCTATTCTATTCTATTCTATTCCTATCTATTCTATTCCATCTATTCTATACCAACTATCTATTCTGTTCCATCTATCTATACTCTTCTGTTTATTCTATTATATTCTAG
Source organism: Periplaneta americana (assembly GCA_025594305.2). NCBI lineage: Eukaryota > Metazoa > Arthropoda > Insecta > Blattodea > Blattidae > Periplaneta > Periplaneta americana. The sequence goes on along the minus strand of JAJSOF020000013.1, from coordinate 63,598,141 downwards.
ATATTTATTCTATTCCATACATTCCATTCTATTCGATCACATTCTATTCTATCTATCCTAATCTGTCTATTCTTTCTACCGGTTCAGATTCCATAACCCTGGGTTCTGATTGGAAACTCCGGGTTCCGGTTTCCAAAGTCTTATGTATTCCATCCATAATGGGATCACATATAATCCACGAATTTGGATCTCATATGTAATCCAACCATAATTGCATTACGTATGTAATCCATCCATAATTGGATTACATATGTAATCCACTCAAATTTGGATTACGTATGTAATCCATCCATAATTGCATCACATATTTAATTCACGTATGTGTATCATACGTAATCCATCCATATTTGGATTACATATGTAATCCATCCATATTTGGATTACATATGTAATCACACAGATTAGGATGTCATAAGTAATCCATCAATAATTGAATTACACATGTTTCACACAGATTTGGATTACATACTTAATCCAACTATAATTGGATTACACCTCTACTCCATACGGAGTTTATTTTTATTTTTTATTCTATCTTTTTGATTCTATCTATTTTATTCTATCTATTCTATTCTATCTATATCTAATCTATTTTTATATCCTATTCTACCTATTTTATTCTACCTGTCCTATTCTATTCTATCTATTCTATTCTATCATATTTCTAATCCTTCTATTCTTTTTCTATCCATCCTGTTCTGTTCTATCAGTCTGTTGTGTTCTATCTGTTCCTATTCTCTATCTTTATTTTTTATGCAACCTATCGTTCTATCTATCCTATTCTATTTCTATCTATTTCTATCTATTTTCAGTCTATCTTGTTCCATTCTGGCTATTCTGTTCTTGCCTAGATCTTTTCTATGTATCTATCTATCTTCCTGTATCTATTCTATCTTATCTATCTATTCTATTCTACCTGTTCTATTTTAGTCCATCTGATCAGTTTTTCCTGTTCTGTCTATCTGTTCTATTTATCTTCCATCTGTTCTTCTATATGTTCTATTCTGTTCTATCTAATTTCAAAGTTCTGTTCATTGTTCTATCTATATTTTCTGTCCATTTCTATTCTGTATATCTATCTATTCTTTCTATCTAACTAATTCCATTTCATCATATTCTATTTTTCTGGCTGTTCTATTCCTATGTCTGTTCTGTTCCATCTATTGTATTTAGGCTCTGTTCAGTTCCATCTGTTCTATTACCTCTATCTATGCTCTTCTGTCTGTTCTGTTGCATTCTGAAGTATTGATTCTGTTTTGTATGTTCCGTTTCTGTTCTATCCTATCCTGTTCTATCTGTCCTAGTCTATCTGTTCTCTCCTATTCTGTCTATTTTGTTCTGTTCTGTATGTCATGTTCTGTCTGTCTGTTTATGCATCCAGTCTGTTTGTCTAAACCCACCCATCCTCCCATCCACACAACCAACCCCCATCCACCCACCTACCCACTTATCCACTTGCGTCTGTCTTTCTGTCTGTCTGTCTGTCTGTCTGTCTGTCTGTCTGTCTGTCTGTCTGTCTGTCTGTCTGTCTGTCTGTCTGTTCGTCTATCTGTCTGTCTGTCCGTTTCCTAATCTGTCTGTTGTGTTTGTTCTGTTCTGTCCAATGATTTCCATTCTCTTCTGTCTGTCTGTCTGTCTGTCATCTGTCTGTCTGTCTATCTATCTGTCTGTCTTTATTTATCTGTTTATCTATTTATCTATTTCTGTTCTGCCTCTCTGCCTCTTAATATTTATGTCTCTGTTCTGTTTAATTCTATCTATCTGTTTCTGTTCTGTCTATCTGTTCTGAAGCTGTTTTTTCCTATCTATCTGTTCTATTTCCGTCACCTGTTCTGTTCGGCAGTTCTCTTCTATCTATTTCTGTTCCATCTATTGTTCTGTTCACCTGTTTTTGTTCCATCTGTATTCAATTTTATCTGTTGTATTACATCTATTTATTCTATTCTATTCCATCCATTCTATCTATCTATTTTTATTCTCTATATTCTGGTATGTATATTTTTGTTATATCCTCTATTCTATTCTGTCCTAATATATTGTATCAGCTCTGGTCTATCTGTTCTTGCCATCCTATCTATCTATTCCATTCTATCTATTTTATTTTATTCTATCTATCTGTGCTATCTATTCTGTTTCTATCCTCTTCTCTTCTATCTATTCTATTCTACCTATCCTGTTCTATTCTATCTACTCTATCTTATCTCTCTATCTATCTATCTATCTCTGTATCTATACATTCTATTGTATCTATTCTATCTTTTTATATATTCTATTCTACCTATTCTATTTAGTCCATCTGTTCTATTTTTCTATTCTGTCTATCTATTCTATTTTTCTTTTCTATCCATCTATTCTCTTCTATCTATTATATTCTATCCATTTATCTAATCTTTTATCTTGTTCTATCTATATGTTCTATCCATTCTATTCTGTATCTATCTATTTCTGTTCTATCTTTACTGATCTGTTTCATCACATTTCTGTTCCTCCTGCCTGTTCTGTTCCACTTCTTCTATTCCTATATCTATTCTATTCTGTCTATTGTATACCAACTATCTATTCAATTCCATCTATTCTATTTCATCTATCTATGCTCTTCTATCTATTCTATAATATTCTAGATATGATATTCTATTCTATATATTCCAAGCTATTCGATCCCTTTCTATTCTATATATCCTAATCTATCCTATTCTTTCTATCCGTGTTCCGGATTCCAAACTCCGGGTTACTGATTGGAAACTCGGATTCGGTTTCCAAAGTCTTATGTATACCATCCATAATGGGATCACATATATAATCAACGGATTTGGATCTCATATGTAATCCATCCATAATTGGATTACGTATGTAATCCACACAAATTTGGATTACGTATGTAATCCACACAGACTTGGATTACGTATGTAATGCATCCATATTGGATTACATGTAATCCATCCATAATTAGTTACATATGTAATCCACTCAGATTTGGATTACGTATGTAATCCATCCATAATTATCATCATATACGTAATTCGTATATGTATCACATATGTAATCTATCCATATTTGGATTACATATGTAATCCATCCATATTTGGATTACATATGTAATCCACACATATTAGGATGTCATAAGTTTTCCATCAATAATTGGATTACAGATGTTTCACACAGATATTGATTACATACTTAATCCATCCATAATTGGATTACACCTCTATTCCATACAGATTTTATTTATTTTTATTCTATCTATTTGATTCTATCTATTCTATTCTATCTATCAAATCTATTTTATATATCCTATTCTACCTATTTTATTTCTACCTGTCCTATTCTGTTCTATCTGTCCTATTCTATCTATCTTATTCTAATCCTTCTATTCTGTTCTATACATCCTATTCTGTTCTATCTATCCTAATGTTTCTATCTCCCTTTCTATCTATATTATTCTGTGCAACCCTATTCTATTATGTATGTTCTGTTCATCTGTTCTGTTCTGGTCTGTTCTGTCTATTGCATTCCAATCTATTTCTATTCTACTCTGGCTATTTCTGTTCTATATATCCTATTCTATTCTATCTATCCACGTTTTCTATCTATATCTATCTGCCTATTTATCTATTCTATCTTACGGTATCTATCTATTCTGTGCTACCTATTCTATTTAGTCCATCTGATTAATTTTTTCTATTCTGTCTATCTATTCTATTTTTATCTGTCACTAATCTATCTATTTCTCTTCTGTATGTTCTGTTCTGTCTGTCTAATCTAACCTGTCATTGTTCTATCTATGTTTTCTATCCGTTTCTGTTCTATATATCTATCTGTTCTGTTCTGTTTCATTATATTCTGTTTTCTACCTGTTCTATTCCATCTGTTCTACTCCTTACATCTATTTTTGTTCCGTATTGTTTCCAACTATCTGTTAGTTCCATCTGTTCTATTACTTGTGATCTATGCTCTTCTATCTATTTCTATTACATTCTAGATATTAAATTCTATTTTATATATCCCATTCTGTTCTATCTTGTTCTGTGCTGTCTGTCCTAATTTGTCCTATTCTCTCCCTGTTCTATCTATCCTGTTCTGTTCTGTATGTTCTATTCTGTCTATATGCCTGTCTATCTGTTTGACCATCCTCCCACAGCCACCCAATCACCCACCCACCACCCCACCCTCCCGTCCGTACCTACCCACCCGTCACCCATCTGCCCTCCCACCCCGTCTATCTGTCTATCTGTCTATCTGTGCGAGTCTATTCTTTTCGATCTATTCTAATCAGTCTGTTCTTTTCTATCCATTCCATTTCTGTTTAATATTTTCCAGTTGTTCTATTCACGCTTTTATTCTGTTCTGTTCTGTTTTTCTGTTTGTTATGTTGGTTTTGTGATCTGTTGTTTATCTATCTGTTCTGATCGTTCTGTGCTATCTATAGCGTTTGTTCCGTTCTGTCTTATCTGTCTGTCTGTTTGTCATCTGTCTGTCACCTGTTCTGTTCTGTCTGTTTCTGTTTCTGTCTCCCTCTGTTCTGTTTCTGCTCAGTCGCTCTATTCTGCCTGTCTAGTCTAAACTATGTTTTCGTATCCATCTGTTATGTTTTATCTATTCTGTTCCGTCTGCCTGTTCTATTTCCGTTTTTGCCTGTTCATTCCGTCCTGTTCTCTTCCATCTGTTCTATTCCACCTGTTTTGTTCTGTCTGTATTCAGATCTATCTGTTTATTTACGTTTCTCTGTTCCATTCTATCCATCTATTCTATTCTATCTATTTTTGTTCTCTATAGTTTATCCTGTCTGTTTTGTTATATCCTGTTCTATTCTGTCCTAATCTATTCTATCCATTGAAATCTATCTATTTTCACTATCCTGTTCTATCTATTTCATTCTATCTATCCTATGCCATCTATTATGTTCTATCTTTCCTGTTCTATTCTTTATATCCTATTCTATCTATATATTTCTAAGTCTTATTCTATTCTATCTGCCTTCTTCTTTTCTATCTATTCTATTCTACCTGTCCTATTCTGTTCTATCTACTCTTCTTATCTATCTATCTATCTATGTATCTATATGTTCTATTCTATCTATTCTATCCTATCTATCCCCATCTATCTGTTTTTGTTCTAATTATGTTCTGTTCTGTCTGTTCTGTTCTGTCTGTCTGTTCAGTTCTGTCTGTCTTTTTCTATATATTTGTTCTGTTCTGTCTGTTCTATTCACCTGTTCTGTCTGTTCTGTTCTGTACTATTTTCTGTCCTGTTCTAACTATTCTGTTCTATCTATTCTGTTCTATTTGTTCTGTTGGATTCTGTTTCTTTCTCTTCCAGCTATCCTGTTCTGTTCTGCCCGTTTTCTAGTTCAATCCTGTTTCTGTTCTGTATGTGCTGTTCTGTCTATGTATATAATGTTATGTTTGTCTGTTCTGTTCTGTATATCTTATTCACTTCCATCTGTTCTGTTCTGTTTGTTCTGTTCTGTTTATCTCTCTATCCTGTTCTGTTCTGTACAGTTTGTGCTGTTCTATCTATGCAGTTTATCTGTCTATATATCTACCTATCGTTCGTGTCTATCATTCTATCTGTTTATCTATCTCTCACTATCTATCTATCTATTCTATTCTAACTATACCATTCCATCTATTCCATTCTATCTATTGTCATTCTATATATTCTATTCTATCTGTTCTCTTTTCACCTGTTCTATCTATTCGGTTCTGTCTGTCTGTGTCTATCTGTTCTGTTCTGTTATGTTCAACTTTTTTCTATTATGTCTTTTTTTTTTTGTTTTTTTTATCTACTGTCT
>JAJSOF020000013.1:63576456-63592250 GCA_025594305.2 Periplaneta americana | reverse complement strand
CTATTCTATTTTATATATCCTATCTATCTATTCTCTTCTATATGTTTTATTCTATCTATCTAATCTAACCTATCATATTTTATCTATATTTTCTATCCATTCTATTCTATATATCTATCTATTCCATTCTATCTAACTATTCTATTTCATCATATTCTATTTTTCTACTTGTTCTATTCCATCTGTTCTATTCCTATATGTATTTTATTCCATCTATTGTATTCCAACTATCTATTGAATTCCATCTATTCTATTACAACGATCTATACTCTTCTATCTATTCTATTACATTCTAGATATTAAATTCTATTTTATATATCCCATTCTATTCTATCTTATTCTATTCTATCTATCCTAATTTATCCTATTCTCTCCTATTCTATCTATCCTATTCTATTCTATATATTCTATTCTATCTACCTATCTATCTATTTAACCACCCACACAACCATCCTCCCACCCACACACCCAATCAACCACCCACACACCCTACCCACCCATCCAGCCACCTACCCACCCATCCACCCATCTACCCTCCCACCCATCTATCTATCTATCTATCTGCCTATCTATCTATGCTGTCTATTCTTTTCAATCTATTCTAATCAATCTATTCTTTTCTTCCATTCCATTCTATTTAATATTTTCCATTTATTCTATTCACGCTTTATTCTTTCTATTCTATCTATTCTATTTATTATATTCTATTCTATGTAATCTATTGTTATCTATCTATTTTAATCATTCTATGCTATCTATAGCATTTATTCCATTCTATCTATCTATCTATCTATCTATCTATCTATCTATCTATCTATCTATCTATCTATTCTATTCTATCTATCCATCTATTCTATTTATCTATTCTATCCATCTATTCTATTGCATCTATTCTATTCTATCCTATCTATTCTATTTTATCTATTCTATTCATTACCTATTCTATTCCATCTATTCTAAACTATTCTATCTATCCATCTATTCCATTCTATCTATTCTATTCCATCTACCTATTCTATTCCATCTATTCTCTTCCATCTATTCTATTCCATCTATTCTATTCACCTATTTTATTCCATCTATGTTTTCAAATCTATCTATTGTATTACATTCTTTATTCCATTCTATTCCATCTATTCTATTCTATCTATTTTATTCTCTATATTTTATACTGTCTATTTTATTATATCCTATTCTATTCTGTCCTAATCTATTCTATCCATTGAAATCTATCTATTTTCACTATCCTATTCTATTTTATCTCTATCTATTCTATTTTATTCTATCTATCCTATGCCATCTATTATATTCTATCTTTCCTATTCTATCTTTATATCCTATTCTATCTATATTATTCTAACTCTTATTCTATTCTATCTGCCTTCTTCTTTTATCTATTCTATTCTACCTGTCCTATTCTATTCTATCTACTCTTCTTATCTATCTATCTGTCTATCTATGTATCTATATATTCTATTCTATCTATTCTATCCTATCTATCCTAATCTATCTATTTTATTCTAATTATATTCTATTCTATCTATTCTATTCTACCTATCTATTCAATTCTGTCTATGCTATTCTGCCTATTTATTCTATTTTCATCTATTCTATTCCACCTATTCTATCTATTCTATTCTATACTATTTTTCTATTCTATTCTAACTATTGTGTTTCTATCCTATTCTATTCTATTTGTTCTATTGATTCTATTTCATCTCTTCCAGCTATCCTATTCTATTCTACCCATTCTAATCTATCCTATTCTATTCTATATGCTATTCTATATATATTATTCTATATATTATATTTATCCTATTCTATTCTATATATCTTATTCACTTCATCTATTCTATTCTATTTATTCTCTTCTATCTATTCTATTCTATTCTATCTGTTCTACTCTCTTACTCTATTCTATTTATTCTCTCTATCCCTATTGTCTATCTATTCTATTTTCTCTATATCCTATTCTATTCTAACTATACCATTTATGCTATTCTATCTATGTAATCTATTCTATCTATCTGTCTGTCTGCACCTACTATTCTATCTGTCTGTCTATCTATCTATTTATCTATCTCTCATCTATTCTATCTATTCTATTCTATTCTAACTATACCAAATTCCATCTATTCCATTCTATCTATTGTATTCTATATATTCTATTCTATCTTTCTCTTATCTATTCTATTCTACTATTCTATTCTATCTGTTCATTTCTATTCTATCTATATCTATCTATTCTATTCTATTATATTCATCTGTTTTTATCTATTTTCTCTTTCTATTATTATTTATCTATTCTGTCTACCAAACTGTCTATTCCAAATATCTATCTATCTGTCTATCTATCTACCTACCTATCTATTCTTCCTTTATCTATTTTCTATTGTATCTATTCTATTCTATCCATCTATTCTATTCTATCTGTTCCATTCTATCTATTCCATTCTATCTCTTGTATTCTATCTATTCTATTCTATCCTAATCTATCCTATTCTTTCTATCCTTGTTCTATTCTATTCCGGATTCCAAACTCCGGGTTCTGATTGGAAACTCCGGATTCAGGTTTCCAAAGTCTTATGTATTCCATCCATAATGGGATCACATATATAATCCACGAATTTGGATCTCATATCTAATCCATCCATAATAGGATTACGTATGTATTTCCACACAGATTTCGATTACGTATGTAATCCACACATATTTGGATTACGTATGTAGTGCATCCATATTGGATTACATGTAATCCATCATAATTGGATTATATATGTAATCATCTCAAATTTGGATTACGTATGTAATCCATCCATAATCTATCATCACATATGTAATTCACGTATATGTATCACATATGTAATCCATCCATATTTGGATTACATATGTAATCCATCCATATTTGGATTACATATGTAATTCACACAGATTAGGATGTCATAAGTAATCCATCAATAATTAGATTACACATGTTTAAACACAGATTTTGATTACATACTTAATCTATCCATAATTAGATTACACCTCTATTCCATCCAGATTTTACTTATTTTTATTCTATCTATTTGATTCTATCTATTTCATTCTATCTATTCTATTCTATCCTATCTAATCTATTCTATATATCCTATTCTACATATTTTATTCTACCTGACCTATTCTATTCTATCTATCCTATTCTAACTATCTTATTCTAATCCTTCTATTCTGTTCTATACATCCTATTCTATTCTATCTATTCTAATGTATTCTATCTATCCTCTTCTATCCATAATATTATATGAAACCTATCCTATTATATATATCCTATTGTATTCTATCTATCCTATTCTGCTCTATTCTATCTATTGTATTCAATCTATCCTATTCTATTATAGCTATTCTATTCTATCTATCCTATTGTATATATTCTATCTTACGGTATCTATCTATTCTGATCTACCTATTCTATTTAGTCCATCTGATTAATATCTTCTATTCTGTCTATCTATTCTATTTTATCTATCCTATCTATCTATTCTTTTCTTTATATTCTATCTATCTAATCTAACCTATCGTATTTTATCTATATTTTCTCTCCATTCTATTCTATATATCTATCTATTCTATTTAATCATATTCTAATTTTTCTACCTGTTCTATTCCATCTGTTCTATTCGCTATATCTATTCAATTCCATCTATTCTATTACAACTATCTATACTCTTCTATCTATTCTTTTACATTCTATATATTAAATTCTATTTTCTATATCCCATTCTATTCTATCTTATTCTATTCTATCTATCCTAATTTATCCTATTCTCTCCTATTTTATCTACCCTATTCTATTCTATATATTCTATTCTATCTACCTACCTGTCGATCTATTTCCTATCTATCTATCTTTCTATCTATCTATCTACCCACCCACACATCCATCCTCCCACCCACACACCCAATCACCCACCCACACCCACACCACCCATATACCAACCACCCATCTATCTATCTATCTATCTATCTATCTATCTATCTATCTATCTATCTATCTATCTATCTATCTATCTATCTATCTATCTATCTACCTACCTATCTATGCCGTCTATTCTTTTTAATCTATTCTGATCTATCTATTCTTTTCTATCCATTCCATTCTATTTAATATTTTCCATTTATTCTATTCACGCTTCTATCTATTCTATTCTATTCTATTCTATCTAATCTATTCAATATATTCTATTTATTATATTATATTCTATGTAATCTATTGTTATCTATCTATTCTAATCATTCTATGCTATCTATAGCATTTTATCTATCTATCTATATATCTATCTATCTGTACTATTCTATCTATTTTATCTATTCTATTCTGTCAATTCAATTCTATTCAATTCTGTTCATCTATCTATCTATTCTATTCTATTCTCTTCTATTATTCTATACTATTCTATCTGTTCTATTCTATCTATCAATTCTAATCTACTCTTTTTCTATCTAACTATTCTATTCCATCTACCTATTCTATTCCATCTATTCTCTTCCATCTATTCTATTTTATTCTATCTATTTGTTTTTTATTCATCCATTGTTTTGTTCCATCTATGTATTCAATTCTATCTATTGTATTACATATATATATTCTATTCTATTCCATCTATTCTATTTTATATATTTTATTCTCTATATTCTATATCTATCTATCTAATCTATTTTGTATATCCTATTCTATTTTGTTCTACCTGTCCTATTCTATTCTATCAATCCTATTGTATTCTATCTATCCTATTCTATCTATTCTACTCTATCTATCGTCTATTCAATCTATCTATTATTCCATTCTAGCTATTCTGTTCTATTTTATTCTATTCTATCTATCCACACTATTTTCTATCTATCTATCTATTCATTTCTATCTGTTCTACCTATCTATCTATCTATCTATCCTATTGTATCTATTCTATCTTATCTAACTATTCTATTCTACCTATTCTATTTAGTCCATCTGATCAATTTTTTCTATTCTGTCAATCTATTCTATTTTATCTATCCTATCTATTGTCTTCTATATATTCTATTCTATCTATCTAATTTAACCTATCGTATTCTATCTATATTTTCTATCCATTCTATGCTATATATCTATCTATTCTATTCTATCTAACATTCCATTTCATCCATTCTATTCATTTCTTTCTATTCTAATCTGTTCTATTCTATATCTATTCTATTCCATCTATTGTATTCCAACTATCTATTCAATTCCATCTATTCTATTTCCATCCTATCTATACTCTTCTATCTATTCTATTACATTCTAAATATTAAATTCTATTTTTATATATTCCATTCTATTCTATCCTATCCTATTCTATCTATCCTAATCTATCCTATTCTCTCCTATTCTATCTATCCTATTCTATTCTGTATATCATATTCTATCTATTCTATCTATTTATACATCAATCTATTTTATCTAAAATCCCACCCATGAATCCCCCATCCACACATTTCCATTACATACCCACCACCCAACTATTCCAATTAGTTACACCATGTTTATCCATCTATCTATCTATCTATTCATCTATCTATCCATCCTTCTATACTTTCCTATCTGTCTATTGTATTTATTCTATTCTGTCAATACAATTCCATTCTCTTCTATCTATCTATCTGTCTATCTATCTATCTATCTATCTATCTATCTATCTATCTATCTATCTATCTATCTATCTATCTATCTATCTATCTATCTATTCTACCTGAATTCTCTATCTCTATTATCTATCTATTCTGTTCTATTCTATCTATCTTTTCTATTTCTATCTATCTATTCTAAACTATTCTTTCCTATCTATCTATTCTACTCCATCCACCTATTCTATTCAAGCTATTCTCTTCTATCTATTCTATTTCATCTATCTATTCTATTCCACCTATTTTATTCCATCTATGTATTCAATTTTATCTATTGTATCACATCTATTTATTCTATTCTATTCCATCTATTCTATCTATCTATTTTATTCTCTATATTCTAGTATGTATATTCTATTATATCCTATTCTATTCTGTCCTAATCTATTGTATCAACTCTAGTCTATCTATTCTTACTATCCTATCTATCTATTTCATTCTATCTATTTTATTTTATTCTATCTATCCTATGCTATCTATTCTATTCTATTCTATCCTCTTCTCTTCTATCTATTCTGTTCTACCTATCCTATTCTATTCTATCTACTCTATCTTATCTATCTATCTATCTATGTATCTATACATTCTATTGTATCTATTCTATCTTTTTATATATTCTATTCTACCTATTCTATTTAGTCCATCTGTTCTATTTTTCTATTCTATCTATTCTATTTTATCTTTTCTATCCATCTATTCTCTTCTATCTATTATATTCTATCCATTTATCTAATCTTACCTATCTTATTCTATCTATATATTCTATCCATTCTATTCTATATATCTATCTATTCTATTCTATCTTACTAATCTATTTCATCACATTCTATTCCTTCTACCTGTTCTATTCCACTTCTTCTATTCCCTATATTTATCTATTCTGCCTATTGTATACCAACTATCTATTCAATTCCATCTATTCTATTCCATCTATCTATACTCTTCTATCTATTCTATTATATTCTAGATATTATATTCTATTCTATACATTCCAAGCTATTCGATCCCATTCTATTCTATCTATCCTAATCTATCCTATTCTTTCCATCCGTGTTCCGGATTCCAAACTCCGGGTTACTGATTGGAAACTCCGGATTCCGGTTTCCAAAGTCTTATGTATACCATCCATAATGGGATCACATATATAATCAACGGATTTGGATCTCATATGTAATCCACCCATAATTGGATTACGTATGTAATCCACACAGATTTGGATTACGTATGTAATCCACACAGATTTGCATTACGTATGTAATGCATCCATATTGGATTACACATGTAATCCATCCATAATTGGATTACATATGTAATCCACTCTGATTTGGATTACGTATGTAATCCATCCATAATTGCAACATATACGTAATTCACGTATATTTATCACATATGTAATCCATCCATATTTGGATTACATATGTAATCCATCCATATTTAGATTACATATGTGATCCACACATATTAGGATGTCATAAGTATTCCATCAATAATTGGATTACAGATGTTTCACACAGATATTGATTACATACTTAATCCATCCATAATTGGATTACACCTCTATTCCATACAGATTTTATTTATTTTTATTCTATCTATTTGATTCTATCTATTCTATTTTATCCTATCTAATCTATTTTATATATCCTATTCTACCTATTTTATTCTACCTGTCCTATTCTATTCTATCTATCCTATTCTAACTATCTTATTCTAATCCTTCTATTCTGTTCTATACATCCTATTCTATTCTATCTATCCTAATGTTTTCTATCTCTCCTATTCTATCTATATTATTCTATGCAACCTATTCTATTATGTATATTCTATTCTATTCTATTCTATTCTAGTCTATTCTATCTATTGTATTCAATCTATCCTATTCTACTCTAGCTATTCTATTCTATATATCCTATTCTATTCTATCTATCCCACATTTTTCTATCTACCTATCTATCTACCCTATTTTATCTATTCTATCTTACGGTATCTATCTATTCTATGCTACCTATTCTATTTAGTCCATGTGATTAATTTTTTCTATTCTGTCTATCTATTCTATTTTATCTATCCTATCTATCTATTCTCATCTATATATTCTATTCTATTTATCTAATCTAACCTATCGTATTCTATCTATATTTTCTATCCATTCTATTCTATATATCTATCTATTCTATTCTATTTCATCATATTCTATTTTTCTACCTGTTCTATTCCATCTGTTCTACTTCTTACATCTATTTTATTCCATCTATTGTATTCCAACTATCTATTGAATTCCATCTATTCTATTACAACGATCTATACTCTTCCATCTATTCTATTACATTCTAGATATTAAATTCTATTTTATATATCCCATTCTATTCTATCTTATTCTATGCTATCTATCCTAATTTATCCTATTCTCTCCTATTCTATCTATCCTATTCTATTCTATATATTCTATTCTATCTATCTACCTACCTATCTATTTAACCACCCACACAACCATCCTCCCACACCCAATCACCCACCCACACACCCACCCTCCCATCCAGCCACCTACCCACCCATCCACCCATCTACCCTCCCACCCATCTATCTATCTATCTATCTATCTATCTATCTATCTATCTATGCCGTCTATTCTTTTCAATCTATTCTAATCAATCTATTCTTTTCTATCCATTCCATTCTATTTAATATTTTCCAATTATTCTATTCACGCTTCTATTCTATTCTATTCTGTCTATTCTATTTATTATATTCCATTCTATGTAATCTATTGTTATCTATCTATTCTAATCATTCTGTGCTATCTATAGCATTTATTCCATTCTATCTATCTATCTATTTATCTATCTATCTATCCATCTATTCTATTCTATCTCCCTACTCTATTCTATTCTACACTATCGGCTCTATTCTACCTATCTATTCTAAACTATTCTTTCCTATCCATCTATTATATTTTATCTATTCTATTCCATCTACCTATTCTATTCCATCTATTCTCTTCCATCTATTCTATTCCACCTATTTTATTCCATCTATGTATTCAAATCTATCTATTGTATTACATTTCTCTATTCCATTCTATTCCATCTATTCTATTCTATCTATTTTATTCTCTATATTTTATCCTGTCTATTTTATTATATCCTATTCTATTCTGTCCTAATCTATTCTATCCATTGTAATCTATCTATTTTCACTATTCTATTCTATCTATTTCATTCTATCCTATTTTATTCTATCTATCCTATGCCATCTATTATATTCTATCTATCCTATTCTATTCTATATATCCTATTCTATCTATATTATTCTAACTCTTATTCTATTCTATCTACCTTCTTCTCTTCTATCTATTCTATTCTACCTGTCCTATTCTATTGTATCTACTCTTATCTATCTATCTGTCTATCTATGTATCTATATATTCTATTCTATCTATTCTATCCTATCTATCCCAATCTATCTATTTTATTCTAATTATATTCTATTCTATCTATTCTATTCTATCTATCTATTCAATTCTATCTATGCTATTCTATCTATTTATTCTATTCCATCTATTCTATTCCACCTATTCTATCTATTCTATACTATTTTTCTATCCTATTCTAACTATTCTATTCTATCCTATTCTATTCTATTTGTTCTATTGAATCCTATTTCATCTCTTCCAGCTATCCTATTCTATTCTACCCATTCTAATCTATCCTATTCTATTCTATATATGCTATTCTATCTATATTATTCTATATATTATATTTATCCTATTCTATTCTATATATCTTATTCACTTCTATCTATTCTATTCTATTTATTCTATTCTATTTATTCTCTCTATCCTATTCTATTCTATATATCCTATTCTATTCTATACCATTTATGCTATTCTATCTATGCAATTTATCTATCTATATATCTACCTATCTGTCTGTCTATCTATCTATCTATCTATCTATCTCTCACTGTCTATCTATCTATTCTATTCTAACTATACCATTCCATCTATTCCATTCTATCTATTGTATTCTATATATTCTATTCTATCTATTCTCTTGCACCTAATTATTCTATCTATTCAGTTCTATCTATCTATGTATCTATCTATTCTATTCTATTATATTCATCTATTCTATCTATTATATCTTTTTTTTATATATTTTATCTATTCTGTCTACCAAACTGTCTATCTAAATATCTATCTATCTGTCTATCTATCTACCTACCTATCTATCTTCCTATCTTTTCTACTTATCTATTCTATTCTATTCTATCTGTTCCATTCTATCTATTCCATTCTATCTGTTGTATTCTATCTATTCTATTGTATCTATCTATTCTAACTAGACTATTCTATCTATCTATCTATCTATCTATCTATCTATCTATCTATCTATCTATCTATTCTTTCTATCTATATATCTCTCTATCTATTTTCTTACCTATCTATCTTCCTACCTATTCCATTTAACTTCCCATCTATTCTATCTATTTATTCTATTCTATCTATTCTATTTTTATTCATTCCTTTCTATTCTATTCTATCTATGGTATTCTATCTATTCTATTCTATCCATCTATTCTATCTAACTGCTTATTCTATCTGTTCTATTATATCTATCTATCTATTCTAACTATTCTATTCTATCTACTCTATTTATTCTATTCTTTCTATTCTATCTATTTTATTCTATCTATTTTATTCTATCTATCTATTCCATTTTATCTATTCTATTCTATCTATTCTATGGATTCCATACTGGCTATCTACTCTATTCGATCTATTCTATTCTATCTATTTTTTATTTTATCTATCCTATCTATATATTCTATTCTGTCTATATCTATTCTATTCTATCTATTGTATTCTACCTATTCTATACTATCTATTATATACTATCTATTTTATTCTATCTATTATATCTACTTATTCTATTCTATCTATTCTATCCTATCTATCTATCCCAATCTATATATTTTATTCTAATTATATTCTATCCCATCTATTCTATTCTATCTTTCTATTCTATTCTGTCTATGCTATTCTATCTATTTATTCTATTCTATCTAATCTCTTCTATCTATTTATCTATTCTATTCTGTCTATGCTATTCTATCTATTTATTCTATTCTATCTATTCTATTCCATCTATTATATCTATTCTATTCTATACTATTCCTTCTATTCTAACTATTCTATTCTATCCTATTCTATTCTATCTGTTCTATTGAATCCTATTTCATCTATTCTAGCTATCCTATTCTATTCTACGTATTCTAATCTATCTATCCTATTCTATTCTATATATTATATTCTATTCTATTCTATTATATTATATTTATCCTATTCTATTCTATATATCCTATTTACTTGTATCTATTCTATTCTATTTATTCTCTTCTATCTATCGTATTCTATTCTATCTATTCTATCTCTCCTATTCTATTTATTCTCTCTATCCTATTCTATCTATTCCATTGTATCTTTCCTATTCTACTCTATCTGCTCTATTCAATCTATCTATGCAATCTTTGTTATCTATCTGTCTGTCTTTCCTATCTATCTGTCTATCTATCTATCTATCTATCCATCCATCCATCCATCTATTCTATTCTAACTATACCATTCCATCTATTCCATTGTATCTATTGTATTCTATATATTCTATTCTATCTATTCTGTTGCGCCTACCTATTCTATCTATTCAGTTCTATCTATCAATTTATCTATATTCTATCTATTCTATTATATTCATCTATTCTATCTATTATATCTCTATCTATTTTATCTATTCTGTCTACCATACTATCCATCTATCTAAATATCTATCTGTCTATCTACCTACCTATCTATCTTCCTATCTTTTCTACTTATCTATTCTAGTCTAACTATTCAATTCTATCTGTTCCATTCTATCTGTTGTATTCTATCTCTTCTATTGTATCTATCTATTCTAACTATACTATTCTATCTATTCTATCTATCTATATATCTATCTATTTACTTACCTATCTATCTTCCTATCTATTCTATTTATCTTCCCATCTTTTCTATCTATTTATTCTATTCTATATTTATTCATTCCATTCTATTCTATTCTATCTATTGTATTCAATCTATTCCATTCTATCCATCTATTCTATCTGATGATTCTATCTGTTCTAATATATCTATCTATTCTAACTACTCTATTTATTCTATTCTATCTATTTTATTCTAATCTATCTACCTATTCTATTTTATCTATTCTATTCTATCTATCTATTTTATCCTATCTACATTATCTATTCCATCTATTCTATTTAATCCTATTCAAGTTCTATCTATCTACTATCAGTTCTATCTATTCTGTATTCTATCTATTATTTATTGTATCTATTCTATTCCATCTATCTATTCTATTTTACCTATCCATTCTATTATAATTTATCTATCTATTATATTCCCATTATCTTTCATATTCCATCTATTCTGCTCCATCTATCTATTCTATACTTTCCATCTATTCTATCCCATCTATCTATTCTATTCCATCCATTCTATTCCATTATCCTATTCTACTCTATTCTACCTATTTTCTATTCTATTCTATTCTATCTAATGTATTCTATCTATTCTATTCTATTTATCTATTCTATTTATCTATCTACGTTTCTAATATTCTATCTATCTATACTATTCTATCTATCTATTCTATCTATCCTATCTATCTATTTATTCTATTCTATTCTATCTATCTAAGTTCTATATATTTTATTCTATTTTATTGTATTCTATCTATTCTATTCTACCTATTTATGCCATCTATTTATATTCTATCTATATTTATTCTATTAATTATTATATGCTCTCTATTCTATTCTATTCTACTATTCTATTTATTTCTATTTCTCTATTCAATTTATTCTATTCTTTTTATCCCATATATTCTATTCAATCTATTCTATTCTTTTATCACATCTATTCTATGTATTCTATTCTATCTATCTTTTTATTCTATCTATTCTATTTTATGATATATATCTAATCTATTCTATTTACCTATTTTATTCTATCTATTCTATTTTATCTACCTATTCTATTCTATCTATCTATTCTATAGTTTATTCTATTCTATCTACCTATTCTATCCTATCTATTTATTCCATTCTATCCATTCTATCTATTATATTCTATCTATTCTATTCCATTTATCTCTTCAATGCCATATGTTCTATTCCGTATATTCTATTCTATCTATTCTATTCATTCTATCCATTTTATTCCATCCATTGTACCTATTCTATTCTATCTATTCTACTTAATGCTTCCTATTTTATCTATTCTATTCTGTTATTTCTATTCAATCAATCTAGTCTATTCTCTATTCTATTCCATCTATCTATTCTATTCTATCTTTTCTATCTAATCTATTTATTCTGTCTTCCATTCTATTGTATTCTATCTATCTATTCTATTCGATCTATTCTATTCTATCTATTTTATTTTATCTATCCTATCTATATATTCTATTCCATCTATATCTATTGTATTTATCTATTCTATCTATTCTATTCTATACATCAATTCTATTCTTTCTATTCTATTCTATCTATTCCGTTGTATCTATTCTATTCTATCTATCTATTCTATTCGATCTATTTTATTTTATCTAACCTATCTATATATTCTATTCTAGCTACATCTATTCTATCAATCTATTCTATTATATCTATTCTATTCTTTCTATTCTATTCTATCTATTCTATTCTGTATATTCTATTCTATCTATTTCATTCTCTCTATTCTATTTATTCTACTCTATCTATTAAATTAATTCTATTCAATCTATCAATCTATTCTATCTGTCCAATTCTCTCTATTCTATCTATTCTACTCTATCTATTCTATTCTATCTATCCTATTCAATCTTTTCTATTCTATTTTTCTGATTCTACTCTATATATCTATTCTACTCTATGTATTCTATTTACCTATCTATTTTAACTATCTATTCTATTCTTACTATCCATTCTATTCTATCTGTTCCATTCTATCTTTCTATCCATCCTATCCATATGCGTATTTATCTATCCTATCTATCCAATTTATCTATCCTATTTTTCTATCCTATCTACCCATCCAAAATATATTTTATCTATGTATTCGATCTATTCCATCTATCCTATCTATTCTATTCTATTTATATATTCTATTCCAGCTATGTACCTATCTATCTATTAACCTATTCTATTTTGTCTATTATATTATATTCTCTCTATTCCGTCTATCTATTCCATTCTATTTATTATATCCTATCTATCTATACTATTCCATTTATTCTATTCTATCTATTCTATCTTTTCTATTCTACATATTCTATCTGTTCTATTCTATCTAATCTAATCCACCTATCTATCGATTCTATTTTATCTATTCTATCCATCTATTCTATCTATTCTATTCTGACTATTCTATCTATTCTATTCTATCTATCGCATGCTATTCTTCTATTCTATTCAATCTATATACTCCATCTTATTTATATATCTATCTATTATATTTATTCTATTCTATCTATTCAATTCCATCTATTCTATCCATCTATTCTATTATATCTATTTATGTTATCCACCTATTCTATCTATCTATTCTATTCTATCTATCTATTCTATTGTATCTATGTATCCTATTCTATTTATCTATTCTATTCTATCTATTTATTCTATCTATTCTATTCTATCTGTTCTATTCATCTATTAATTTATCTATTTTATGGTATGTAGTTATTTCTATCTATCTATTCTATTTTATCTATTCTAATCTATGTATTCTATTAAATCTATTTTTCTATTCTATCTATTGTATTCTATCTATATACTATTCTATTTTATTCTGTCTATCGTATCTATTCTATTACATTTATATTTCCTATTCCATCTGTCTATTCTATTCCATCTAACTATTCTATTCTATCTATTCCTTCTATTCTATTTTATGTATTCTATTCTATCTATTCTATTATATCTGTTCTTCACTATCTATTCTATTCTAATCTCTATTGAAAATTTTTCTAAAGTTTTCAAAAATTCCAAAACATGTTTAAAAAAATTTCAAAATTTTTCGAAGTTCGAAATATTTTCAACAATTTCCAAATTCAAAAAATTTCTTCTAAACTATTCAAAACTGAAATATTTTCAAAATTTGAAAAACTTAAAATTCTTCAAACTTTCCAAAAATGTTCATAACATTTCAAAATTCAAAAAACTTCAACAAATTTTAAAAATTTTTGAAAAATAAAAAAACCTTTAAGTTTTCGAGATTTTCAAAACTCAAAAAAATTTTAAAATTTTCAAAATTTTTCAAAATAAAAAAAATTTCAAAATTTTCAATAACTCCAAATTTTCAAATTCTAAAAATTTACAGTTCTGAAAATTTGGGATTTTTCATTTTTGAAAAATTTTTTAAATTTTTAAAATTTTGAAATTTTTTTTGAAAATATTTGAGAATTTTTGAAGACTGGAATTTGTTAATACTATTTAATTTTGACTTTTATTTTCAATTTTGAAAAATTTGGAATTTTTGAAAATTTAATATTTTTAAATTTTTAATTTTTAAAAAATTTTTTAAAAGTTTGAAATTTTTTGAATTTGGAAATTTAGAAAATTTTTTTTAATTTTGAAAAATTTTTGTAATTTTTTTAAAATTTTGAAAAAATTTTAATTTTCATAAATTTTGAAATTTTTTTGAATTTTGAATAGAATACATAGAATAGAACAAATAGAATAAAGAGATAGATAGATAGATAGATAGATAGATAGATAGATAGATAGATAGATAGATAGATAGATAGATAGATAGATAGATAGATAGATAGATAGATAGACAGGATAGAGCGGATAGATAGAATAGATAGATGGATAGATAGAATGGAATAGACATATAGAATAGAACAGATAACTAGAATAGACCAAATAGAATAGAGGGAATAGAATTGATAGATAGAATAGAATAAATAAAATAATATAGATAGAATAGAATACATAGAATAGAAGACAGGTAGATTAGATAGAATAAAATAGAATAGACTCGATTGAATAGAATAGATGGAATAGAATAGACAGAATAGAAC
>JAJSOF020000013.1:63554718-63576356 GCA_025594305.2 Periplaneta americana | reverse complement strand
TTGTTAACTCCCTCATTATATTGGACATATTTTCTTGGAGCGGACAAATTTTTATGCTTTTTACGTGTCCAATATATCCTTTATTTGGACACCCTTCAATCCTGGAACCTGGACACTTCTTATAATTCTTTCTTGGACGAATCTCTTGTTGTATTGTGTATTTCTGCTATCTGTTTAGAGAGTTTCATTGAATCCTTGTGTTTTACAAGGACCATTAGCACAGTGGAATGAGAAGGGGTTTTCCTTGTACAGTACAGCAACTGTGAACCTCTTTCTACATTCCTGGCATTACTCACTTCGTCTTTTTGTAATTGTACTGTGGCTAAATTTGAGTGTGGAGTGAAGGGGCATTATTTTTCATAACAGTAAACTTCATGATTCAAAATTATTTTAGTAGGCCCGCAGTATAGAGAAATCATTCTCTGTTGGTGTTTACCTCTGAGAGTCAGTTTGTGCAGTTTGTATAATGCCTCAACATGAGTAAGTAGGCCTATAAGTTGGTGGAATTAACCACTGAAAGGAAGAAAGAAGTTATTGATCGTTTGCGTTATGGTGTTAGTTGTAGGAAAATTGCAGAAGAGATTGGAAATTCTGAATCAACAGTTTCAAACATTTGGAACAATAAGTTCTCAATATTACTGTAAATGCAAGGTAACAGAATTGCAGCAGGGAAAGGAAAGAGTTCGCAAAACTATTAATGATGAACTAAATGACAAAATGTTTGAATACTGTAATTCCTTAACATTATGCACAGTAATTTCCTTTCTATTGCATGCTAAAAATTTATACTTTCCTTACCTTGGACACCCCGTTAGGTTGGACAAATTTTGATTGAACCATACGTTTCCAGATTGGAGAGGTTTCACTGTATATTGAAAATAATTATTAAAAGCAGTTGACACTGATTATATTTATATAAAAAGTAAAAAATCCAGTTTACACTGATTTAGTCACATCTCTTTGTCAAACACGTCAGTACGTTGATCATACTTCCATACTTCACAAGTTTATTCGTTATTTCAGTTTTAACAGATGATACACGCTTTACTGTTAGGTGCTTCAACTTTTGAGAAGGTGAACTGAATCAACAATGTTAGTAGACGTAGATCCATCTTGGAAAAGATTATATTGGTGACTACTTGTGCTTTCGCTATAGTTGAACGATTTTCCTTATTTCTTACCAAACACTGATTTCTACAATCGTTTAATTTAAATCCGAAACTTTCGTCAAGTTTTGCACGCAAAGATTCATAAACCATTATTTGTAACTAAAGTTCACAAATATACAACACACTGAATACACTGACCTCTGAATACCAACATCACTGTTTTGAAAATGAACTGATGATAATTAATCTAGAGCCACCGAAAGCTGAACTTTGACAGTTTCATGAACAAGTAATGAACAGAGTCAGATACATGTGGACGAAACAGAGTATTGAATTCCAAGGAATAACATTAATCGGATCATTAACCGAACCGGCTACCAATTGCAAACTTCCAGCTAACTTCGAGTGGTTATTTTGACGAAGGACATGTCCGCAAATTAAATAAAATATAGCACATCCTTTCCACAGTTTGTGAGCGTAAATGGTCGTCTAAGCCGTGTTTTCAAGGGAAAAAGCTATTAATGAGGAATTTGTGAGTATTTGTGCTTAAGTATTATAATCGAAAGGGCCTATCTTCCTCAGAATGGACCAATGCTTTAAAAATGTCAAGCAATATTTCGGCGGTTCGCGCAATACCGGGCAGAACTCTAAGCACAACCCGCTGCCGTCATCCAGACTGTAGTGGCTTGAAACACTTGGACACGTGCTTGGACAATGCCTAAAGGCGAGCTTCCTGATCAATGCTAGACATCATCGTGTACGACATGTTTTGGCGACATCGTTAAAAACTTTAAATTGGGAGATTCATGAGGAAGTACATTGTGTATCATCAGATGGTTCTTTTAGATGCGCAGACATTGTTGCTATTAACGGACGCTTAAAACGGGCTCTTCTTCTTGACCCTACTATCCGTTTCGAAAGAAACCTAAATCAGGCCACCGAAGTTGATATTGACAAGAAGTCTATATATGAACCTTGTCTGCCGTATCTTTCTCAAAAGTACAACGTCCTCTTAAACAATGGCATGTCATTGGTTTGCTGTTTAGCAATTGAGGTTCGATTACAAAATTCACATGGAATTATCTTAAGGAACTTCACATTCCTTTTGATTATGTAATGTCTATTCTTATATACATTATCAAGGATTCTCTTCAAATATTACATCATCATCTCTATTTCAATTAATCCACTTATATTATTTGCCTTCAACAATTAACTTTCTTTTTTCTTTAATGCATCACATCACATTATTTGTACATATTTATTGTATTCAGGACCCTTGTGGTCACTCAAATTCTTTGAGCTGATTTCTATAATTTATATATATATATATATATATATATATATATATATATATATATATATATAGGCCTACTTTTAGATTTCAAAAGCAAGAAGACTACGAGTATTTTAAAATTAATCAGTTCTATTAATTAATTTGACTATATAATTTTCATCTGGTGTGGTTAAAAATTATGTTCCTTATAAAATTACATGTAAATATTACACTCTTCAAACGTTATAAAATTATCCAGGAAACATTCAATTCGTCATTATTTTTAGTTTAAATGCATGTACGTTTGTTTAGATGTGACTCTTTCTTCAAGTACTCTATTCAAGATAAATGGCAGGATTTATACAATATTCGGCATTAATATTTCTTACTTTGGGTACATTATTACTAGAATGACAATTATTTTTCTCTTCATATTTTCTTTTCCTATAAGTTTCATATATCATCGTGTAAACATGTTTATTTGAACCAGACGTCACATGCTTGCGATTGCTGAGGTTGCTGCATCATGATCTCAGCAAAGCAGTTGCTTACCCAAACAGAAATAGCTCCAAATCCTAAACTGTAAGAGACGGACAAAAAAAAACCGTCATTTATTAACGTATTTCACTTGCAATCCTAACCGATCAATCTTTTATGGTGTTGTCGCAAAGCAGTTGAAAGCTGCAAGTTTAGGAAAACTATTTTACATGTTTCTGGGTTATTGTTCAAACAATGTACATCTTTATTTTCGGAATAAATAATAGAGGTATTAAATAAGTTATTAGCATTCAAAGGCGCAGTTGCGTCAATGTTACGAGAAAATCTGCCCGTTTCACCCTAGTGACCCTCGAATAATAATGCAATTCAACGTAATAAGAAACTTCCATGTGTGCAAGAGCATGCGTTGACGTACGACATCACTACAAAAACACACGGGATTTCCCCTTTTCCATGTGAAAATTAAACTCTGAAAATATTGACATTTTCTACAGTAGTGGTTTTTGAAAGTGTCTTCTTCATGTACTTACAGTCTTGCAGCATGGCTATTACAGGAGCCAATCCTCGGGTAATCCCAGATCCAGACTGGTTGATACAGAACAGATGCCCAACTTTTTGCACTCTGACAACTATTTAAGTACATGTGACAACACCAATGCAGAGGCCTGTGTGCAGATACAACACGCTACAGGGTGTCTCGCATCTCGTCCTGTAAGTACCGGTACCAATTTTGTGATTACAATAATTTTGTAACGCCATACTTAAACTAGAAATACTTTTCTGAGCCAATGAGATAATAAATGACCATAATGGAGCAGTGTTGGAACGAATAGTCGTAAGGGAAACCGAAGCACTAAAAATAAAAAAATAAAAAATAAAAAATAATAATAAAAAAAAAACTTGCTTCATAGCATCTCTCTGGGTGTTTCACATATTCCAAAATCTAACATCACCTCATTTCGAGAGGTATTTTATAGTAATTAAATCATTCATACAGCTATACATATATACAGTGCATACATAGGCATACACATATTATATACACACAAACATACACAAGTCTACATACATACATACATACATACATACATACATACATACATACATACAAAACATTTAGACTTAAATCTTTCATAGCTAGAAATATCTTGAATTTTATAGTTCTGAACTCCACAATACAGGAATCTCGCTTTGTGTCCGTCCGTAGAATGCTAAAGTGTAAGACAAATGAAACCGATCCTGGAAGGCACACGTAGGAAAGGATTCATTCATTCATTCATTCATTCATTCATTCATAGTGTTCTGTCCATGGGAAAGTCTTTCACTGCAAACTCACCATTCTCCAGTCTTTCCTATTTTCTGCATTTCTCTGTCTCCGCATATGATCCATACATCTTAATGTCGTCTATCATCTGATATGTTCTTCTGCCCCGAACTCTTCTCCCAGTCACCCACCATTCCTTCCAGCGCATTCTTCAGAAGGCAGTTCCTTCTCAACCAGTGACTCAGCTAATTCCTTTTCCTTTTCCTCATAAGTTTCAGCATCATTCTTTCTTCATCCACTATTTTCAACCCAGCTTCGTTTCTTATACTCTGTCCATTTCACACGCTCCATCCTTCTCCTTATCCACATTTCGAATGCTTCTAGTCGCTTCTCTTCACTTTGTCATAATGTCTATGTTTCTGCCCCCATACAATGCTACACTCCACACCAATCACTTCACCAGTCTCTTCCTTAGTTCTTTCTCCAGGGGTCCGCAGAAGATGCTCCTTTTTCTCTTAAAAGCTTTCTTTGCCATTGTTATTCTCCTTTTGACTTCTTGGCAGCAGCTCATGTTACTGCTTATAGTACACCCCACGTATTTGGAGCTGTCCACTTGCTCTACTGCCTCATTTAGAATTCGCAAGTTTATCTCTTTTACTTTTCTTCGTACTTTCTGTGTATTTCGCACTGTTACGAAATAAAATCAGTTGTAACCGATTTCAGAAATGAAGATGGTCACCAGACAAATTTCCACATGGCACTTGTTAGTGGCGCTGTGCAGCGCGTTGGTGTGCAGGGCAGCGGTTCAAGAGTCGGCGCCATGCACGCGCTCGAACGGGGGCAAATTCACTCTCATCAGCCGCCGTAATGATACGGGCCACTGGATTGCAGAGGTGAATGTAATACATTTCCATGCAAATGGCACATACGAGTACATTGGCTCACGTCAAAAATGTTACATCTTATACTAATAAGTAAAATTGGGAATTGTATCAATTTTCAGGCAACCGTGAAGTTGAGGTGTTCATGTTTTACATCCTCTTTCTTGTATTGTTGTTTAGTCAACTGCGAAAACGGGTTTGAATCTCATAAGTGACACCAATTAGGCATCACTCATGAGACAACTAAGCCAGGAGATAATGCGTATATTGGCCAGTTCCTCCTCTCTCCATGCATACATCGCTGACTAGATACATATTACACCAATCAGACATATCATCAAGTGAGATGTAGGACTACTGACTGATAATATACGTACATATCAGCCAGATCCTCAATCACAGGTATTTCTTATATTGTTCGCAGAATTTTGTTTTGAAATACAGTACTTACAATGTATTCATTGTCATTTTCGGTAGAAATGACCAAGCAAGGGAAGCACAGAGCAGCACTGAGGTTTAAATGCATACCTGGTTTTGTGGTGGAGAATCAGCGATCTTATATAAGAGGACAGAAAGAGTCAAGTCGTCTGTGACCTTTCATTCTTCTGTTGTAAATTGATTCAAAGTTCAAACATTAGATCGTAGATGCATATCTAAACAATGACATTAGAATGATGGAGCTATTGTAGACCAATTGTAATGTATCATCTTTTTCGAGAAGTTTATAATTACACAAACAAACAAAAATTCTAATAGTATCGATAATGTCATTCCATTATTAATTTTGCTTAATATATCGTATTTCTTATAAATAGATCTCATCTCTCACAAGTTATGATAGACTACGTATTTCCGGCCTTTTCTTTTCTAAATTCAAGTCTCCTCCTCAGTAATAGAGTACAATATGAAGTGAGGCAAGTAACCTACATCTTTTGAGCACATATAATCATTCGCAAGGTTCGTTGTGAGTACGCGAAAATCATAGGTACTGTACGTACGACTTAGATTTTATTCATCCCATTTTCCTTAAGTTAAATTAAACTGGTCTAACACAGTAATTTTGATTGTTTTCTAGGTACGTGTGGATCATAGTGCAGATGATGCTGGTGGTCCCTGGGAGATAGATGTGGAGCATAGTAGCATATTCTGTGGTGACTCGGAGACTATCAGTGTGCAAGCCATGATCACAGGTACGTTCACTTCAGTCAGCAGGTTCTGACAAGTCTGTCTACTATCAACACTTAGGAATGTAGGCTAATAGTCTAGTTAATGTGACATTATCTATAATTCATCTCACGGTAGGTTTCTCTTTATGTAAAGCGTCATCACAACACATTTGTCAGTAAATCCTGACGGGCTTGAACATATCGTCATTGTTCCTGCAATAACTTCTATGTGACATATTTACCGATTTTCAGATTTTTGCGCTATTAAATAACTTAAATAGTGATACAGCAAATAATAAAATCTCCTATATTATTATTTTAGGTTATTTTACGACGCTTTATCAACAGCTTAGGTTATTTAGCGTCTGAATGAGATGAAGGTGATAATGCCGGTGAAATGAGTCCGGGGTCCAGCACCGAAAGTTACCCAGTATTTGCCCGGAAAAAACCTCAACCAGGTAACTTGCCCCGACCGGGAATCGAACCCGGGCCACCTGGTTTCGCGGCCAGACGCGCTAACCGTTACTCCACAGGTGTGGACAAATCTCCTATATGTAATTATCAGGGAAAGGATTTATATGTAAATACATATTTACTTATAAAGCTAATATAATTTATATTTTGCATTATCTTTATGTTTCACAATGTGTAGGGTTGAAAAATCCTACTTTTATTTTCCATATTTTTCCATATTTTAGAGTTTAGTACATATTTTCGTTAATTTCATATATTTTCCATATTTCATATAAAACAGTCCATATTATATTAGGTTTAACAATAAAACAAAACAAAATTCCATTAACTTTTAAAATACATTTCAACAATAGAGATTTAAACACATGTTCAGTAATCCCTTTAACATCAGAGTTATTTGAAAATTAGCAGTCCTATCAACAATGGGAAAGTAAGTTACAAAACTGTATTAATTTAATTTAAAATTTTTAACAGACTTCAGTTGTGCAGCTCAACAGTTAAATGCCAGTCAGAGTACACATAGGTTCAGTTTTGTAAATCATACTATAAAGACGGTAATATGCCAAAAGTACGTCATTCAGTCAATTTAAAATCAAAACTAACAAGTTACATTTCAGAATTTAAAGAAGATGGTTTATCAACTGACAATAAAATATTATTTTGTAATTTGTGTCAGTGTGCAGTATCATCTACACAAAAGTTCCTGGTGCAACAACACATTACAACTAGTAAACATCAGGCCAACAAACAACTAAATTCCAAGCAGAGACAATTGTTTTTAACACAACCAACAACATCGAATGTAAGATCTGAGTTTAACATCGACCTGTGCCGTTCTCTCATCTCTGCTGATATTCCTCTCTACAAACTAAAGAATAAGGTCTTCAGGGAATTCCTTGAAAAATATACTCAACATACAATCCCGGATGAGTCAACACTTAGGAAGACGTATGCTCCATCCATCTACGATGAGACAATACAGAAGATAAGAGATGAAATTAAAGATAGTTCAATTTGGGTTTCCATTGATGGGACTCCCGACAAAGAAGGTAGACTTGTTGGTAATGTAGTTATCGGTTTGTTAAGTGAACAATATTCTGAACGAATTCTTTTTACATTGTGATGTTCTAGAAAAGTGCAATAACAAAACTATAGTTAAACTGTTCAACGAAGCTATGGGTATCCTGTGGCCAAAGGGTATTATGTACGATAATGTGTTATTCTTTATTAGCGATGCTGCCCCTTATATGGTCAAAGCTGGACAAGCATTATCTGTTGTATATCCTAAATTGACTCATTTTACTTGTGTGGCGCATGCATTTCATCGTGTGGCAGAAGTGGTCAGAGACAATTTCCCTAAAGTAGATTTGTTGATTTCATCAGTGAAAAAGTATTTCTCAAAGCTCCCAGTAGAGTTAACGTGTTGAAAGAAATGTACCCTGAAATTCCATTGCCACCAAAGCCAATTTTAACTAGATGGGGTACATGGCTAGAAGCAGTTGAATATTATGCCGAACATATAGACTCTATTAACAATGTTCTCCTTGCATTGGACTCTGAAGATGCAGTCTCAATTGATACTGCGAAAACAGTTACCTGTGACATAAGTGTGAAGAATGACTTAGCTCACATTCAGCATACATTTTCATGCATCATAAAAACGCTCAAAAGTCTCCAAAATAGGCACCTTTCACTATCTGAAAGTTTTGAAATTATAAATAGTACTGTGGAACAACTGAATCGTGGTAGAGGTAAAGTTGCAGATGCAGTAAGAGCTAAGGTGGACACTGTACTTTCAAAAAACCCTGGATATGAAGAACTACAAAAGGTTGTTGCTGTGATGAGTGGTGAATCAACAGTGAAGATTAACTTGGACTTATCCCCAGCAGACATTGTGAAATTGAATTATGTACCAGTTACTTCTTGTGACGTCGAACGCTCTTTTAGTCAGTATAAATCTATCCTCAGAGACAATAGAAGAAGATTCACTTTTCAGCACTTGAAAGAAATGTTTGTAACCTATTGTTATGGTAACAGACAATAAAAATTGTGTTTTGTTGAAACTACATTGGAAGATAAGGTACGTCCATTATATTTCTTGTTTAGTTTGATTAAAATGTACCAATATTTAACGTACATAGTCATTTTTTTATAATTTTAAGTCCATATTTAATTCCATATTTTGGTAAAAATCCATATTTAATTCCATATTTTGGTAAAAATAACTACATATATATTTACATATTTCATATATTTTTAGTCCATATAAATCCGTTCCCTGGTAATTATATTTCTTTGTTTCGAAAATGTAAGAATTCACAGTCTCCTATGTACGGCTGCCATAGGATGAATAAATGTGTTTTTCCTTCCTACTGACAAATTTTATATTTTGCACATAGAAGTTGTTGCAGGAACGACGATATTTACAAATTGAAGAAAACTAGACGGCTTTCTCAATTATCACGTCTATAGGGAAAACGTAGTTATCGCAGTCGATCAAATATCTGGGATCAAGTTTAGATGATATCGTCGGTTTACATGCAAAATACATTAAGTAAAAAATATTACTTCTGAGAAAAAGGAATTTTTCTTCTGACAAAACTAAATCCTTAAAATATATTTCTATAGTCGTGTCGCTGTTATTTCCGGTGTGACTCTTCCCCTTTGCTTACGTCTTAGGAAGTCAAGGCTCTATAAAGTCTAGGTAGGTAGTATCGTTCGCCATTTTTGTTCTTTGTTGCCGAGTTACCAGATGAGGAATCTATTTGCTTCACCGTTAAACATTATCATGTTGTAGCTCCTATGATAATAAATAGGCAAAAACGTATTACGGCGAACGCCAGTAGGGGAAGTTATCCCCACCCGCGCCGCTCGGCATCTCGCTTGCATGCTCTCTCTCTCTCTCTCTCTACTGTCTCTCTCTACTATCTGTCCCGCTTCGATGGATCACTGCCTACCACTATGTAATACGCATTAGACAACTGTCCACAACCACAATGCTATACGCATTAGACAATACGCATTAGACATCTGTCCACAACATGTACTGACACAACACAACACAACACAATGTAATGTGGTTTTCATTAAACAACACTCACCTGTTAACTTTGCACGTCCTCGAAGTAACACAGTAGTCTTTTTTTCCCACAGGTTGGACACTCGTAATGAGTACACGTCTTCGGTACGGATCATTATTACACGTGGTTACGTCTGTACACGAAGTTGGACACGGACACAATGAAGCCACCCCCGTAGTCAACCCCTACCAAGCGACATTCACAAGCCCACCAGTTTCTACCCACGCTATTCGGCCATTGTCCCCTTGTACAATACGTTATGGCAGTTCCCTTAAACAAAAATAGATTCATTTTCCCTTCTACCCCCAACTCGCCTCGATAGCCGAGAGGTCTAAAGCGTGAACAAAAAGCGTGCGTTTAGGTTTAGTTACGAACTTTCTCGGATCGAATCTCCCCTCCTGCGAAGTCGTAAGAAAAAAAAAGAGAGAGACATTAAGCAAGGAACAGAGAAGGAGAGGCTGGAGAGAGAGAGAGAGAGAGAGAGAGAGAGAGAGAGAGAGAGAGAGAGAGAGGGAGTGTGACAGGACGAAGTTCCTATTTTGCTTCGTAGATGTCGTTATTCTTTTTATTCCACTTTCCTACACTAGATGTCACCCCACCCTAAACCCCTATTTCCACTCTTTCCCGCTAGGGTGTGTGGTGAGCTTGTAGGGGAAAAGTGGAAAGGGGACGTGGGCGGAGCTTTGCGTTCGCCGTATTACGTTTTTCCCAATAAATAAAACGCACTGTAATTGAGCAAATAATTGAGCGGCAAATAACGTCCTCGTGTGATTTCTGCGAATGCCAACGAAAGAGCCAAAATGGCGGTATTTATCGAGCCATAGGAAATTCATTACATCATCAATAGCGAATGACAAGACGCACACGTTTAAATGTAGCCGACCTGCAACGTGATTGGCTGCCGGAAATAAGAGCGACGGGACTATAGTAAGTTGTTTCTCTTTATGTGTATTTCATTTTCTAATTCTCAGTGTACAGTAGTGGCAAAAAAAAAAAAACGGACCGACGGCATAATCAAAGTCCCCAAAATGAGCTACTGCGCATGCCACGCCCGCATTCACAAGATAGCGAGTAATCTATTGAAATTGTTGTAGTTTAGGCTGCCTTCGTAGCCCATTTCGAAAGCCATTAGAAAATAAGCTGGTAAAATTCATGTTCTGGGAATAATAAGTTAATTAAGTAGTAAAATATCGCTGCAATCGAAAAGTATTGTGAATAAATTTGAATAAGGAAGAAAAAAAGTTTCCTTCCCAGACAGGATTCGAACTACGAAAGTCTTAGTTACCAGTCTATCGTGCTCTGGTGCGAACAAGGCTCTGAAATCAGCTACAAGGATCGGTCTGGTTTTTTTGCCACTACTGTACTGACTTAATGTGTTTTGCTTGTAAACCGACGATATATTAACTTGAAAGCAACAGGTGGAAACAATGGTAACTAAGGCTCAATTTATAGGACAATCTAGGTACAACGCACTGTGGTCCAAATAGCGAATTTAAGTGTACAAAATTCAGTTATTCAGCTCAAAGGAACACATCAGGAACTTATAACCTCCCTTTCTAAACACTTTGTTTCTTCAAAGTCAATGAAGGTAATCATTATCTCACAGCTCGTGTGGTCTTCACATCTGTTAGACATTGATAAATTTATGAATTCACTCGCTGCGGCAGTCAGATTTCTAGGGTTAAGGGTTAGGGGGAAGACTGTATTGAGAGTGTTGGTAGGTCTATGCATATTTTATTTTTGTGAAATGAAGGGACTATTTAAAGATGTTCCATAAACACTGCATTACAATTAATATTTGGTGTATGTTTTTAATGACTAAAATTGACATGTTTAAATATCACAGCCCCGCCTAGGCGCGTCACAGAAGGTTATGAGCTGTTCCCGGCGGTGGGCTACTATAAGTTCCATACAGAGGGGCTCACCTGGAGGGAGGCAGTGAAAGCATGCTCCCGGGAAGGCGCCCATCTCGCGATCATCAACTCGGAGACGGAGTCCAGTGTACTGCAGAGCTTGTTCGCCCGCCACCCCAAACTCAACAATGTCAGCGACCAGAATCACGCCTTCCTCGGCTACCACGACCTGCACAAAGAAGGCACCTTCCTCACTGTATTTGGTAACTATGTGTCACAAATAGTACGAAACATTCATTCCCTCGCTACTATAAACACACAAATTCATAACCTTAATAAAAATTAACCCACTCACGACCAATAAATGTCTTAAATTACGGAACCTTAGATAAAATAAATGTGTAAAAAATAGCCTATACCGCTAAATAAAAACAAAAATCATGACTGAACCAGGCCTGGGCACTAATAACTCAATCGAATCACTCCACCTTTCCCGGCTGAGACAGCCCCTATTCCAGTAAACAGGAATGTAGTGACGGATTGTGTAGCTTTTACGAACTTTTGACTCTCGTTGGTCGCCTGAAATCCACCACTGATGCACAGTGCTTTACACTGTTTGTTTATAAGGCGGTGTAAGCGAAAAGGACATCGGCGAAGGCTTCTGATTCCCTTTTACTTCCCTGTTGCGCCCAGAGCTGGACTAAACCATTCGCAAAAATTATTTAATAAACACTAACGGGTTAGAAAGATTAAAAATATGGAACATTCGAATAAAACAAATTAACACTCCTATATTGTACAATGACCGAAACTTTGCCTGGGTGAATACCCTTCTCGAATTAATGGACCAAATCTATGAGTATGCTACCTCAAAGGACCGGACAACAGTGTCTGTTCTCACCTTCTGAAAAGCACGTATTGTGAAAAAGTAAAATATATTTTACTTATTAACGATGGTCTTAAACTGCTTAAGTTTGTACATATATGATGATGAATCACTGACGTCGGTAAGTTTTCTCTTATGGCAAAAGAAACATTTCAAAAGCAGTTTCAAATAATTTCTAAATCTCTCGAAGTTATATTTACAATAGAACATATTCTTTACATTACCTGCGTAACTTTCATTTTACTAATAATGTTCAAATAAAGTTTTCCATCATTCGCAGGCGTTCTCTAAGTTTTTTTTATTCTTATCTTGAAAGATAAAAGCATCTCGTCCATTATGTTGATACATAGTCTATAGACACACCTTTTCCGTGTAGTGTTCGCAATATTTGAACATTACTGGCACCCTGAAATACGTACGCTACTGTGGAAATAGCAACAAGTAAGTCAATTTATACGAAAATAAAAAGTCAGGGAAATAAAATATTCTGATCATAAAAATAAATATAATGTATGAATACACATTTAAAGCTTCAATATCTTTAGGGCTCTAAGTGCACTCATTAAATACAAATTACAACGAATGATCTAAAGAAAATGTTTAAACTACAGTATTAGTGTGCAAATACTGTATCTACTTCCGAGACAAAAAATATACGAATGGTTCAAGCACAAATTGAAAACACACAGAGCAGACCCCAGTTTGTTCACGATCATGATGATGATGATGATGATGATGATGATGATGATGATGATGATGATGATGTGGTGGTGGTGCTGGTGGTAAAATATATTTTAAAATTGTGAATTAAAATAATAAATCGACTTTCTTAAAAATGTTCATCACAAACGATGAGCGTCATTATTATTGTGTGTTAGCTTTACACATTATTTAAATTTACACATTCATATGTAAAAGTTGAAGATACCATCATAAGCAGTTTTTTTTTCAAGTTTTTGCTATCCTAAAACCTCCTGTGTTCGCAAAAAGTTATGTGAATCAGTATTCTTTGCCATATTGAGAAATATCTAGGTACAGTATTAACGAAAATAAATAAGCTTATGAATCAGTAAGAATGCTTCTCAAACATAACCAAAAACGTTCGTACCATTTAACATACCTATATATTTATCTTATGTAATCGAATAAAATTTAGGTATGAATATACGAGTGATTTGAAGTAATTGAGGACTGGACATAAAAAGGCTGTAAGTGTCAAAGAGAAAACCGCTAGAAAACGGGGCTAGTAATGTAATATCATAAACTTTGCATATTTATCGGAGAAGATACATTTTAAATAAAACTGCATTGTAACTTATCCTCCTTTCTCACTGGATGGAGCCACAGACAGACTCTTTTTTTTTGGGGGGGGGGAAACTAATTTCCAAAGATAATGGCATTTATAGCCTTTTTATATCCAGTCTTCAATTACCTATATCGAATTAATTTCTTCTGGTAAAATCATATCCGAGTAACATCATGGAAATTTATCATGATTTGTATGGCCGCTAATTCGTTGTTTTGATGTAAAATACGTCTTTTCCCACACCGAGTATGGGCACCCGCTCCCGTATCGTTCGAACAAAAAATGGCAAAATTTCATATGCTTACTGTAACAAGACTATGAACCACAGTCGAATGATAATGTTAGTAGTTAGGCCATGAACCAACGTAATTTGTATGACCATGCCCAATGACGTCATCTCCATGCTCTACTGGCATGAAGGCGCCAAAGTTGCGCATAAAATCAGCCGAGTCGCACGGCCTAATATCACAGTCTAGTACATACAGTCACGAAGCTTGAGTTATGAGGGTGCTAGGAACAATAGACTGTCGGTACTATTTCGCATTGTCTGTAATGAGGTGATAGTAGCGATCCTAGTGGTTAGCAACTATCTATGGATGCATATTTATTACGTAGTGAGCTTCGTGTCTGTATATACTAGTCTGTGGTAATATCTCTGCATCGAGGACAGGTACAGACTTATGCAACCTCTCGTTTGATTTTCAATCGCGAGTTATGCAATATTAAAGTGATAATAGACACGCATGATACACTCTGAGTGAACCATAGTGAATAATTTGTTGTAACCTGGAATTAGTTTCGGAATTTCGCTTCGTATGAAGAGAATATACTGTAATGCATTGCAGGCCCTTCATTAATTTCTTCTATTGTCATAAACCCGTACCTTCCATTTGTAAACTGAAACAAAAAATAAAACATTCAAATTAACATAACTATAGTTTTATTTCCGAAACGTGACGTATTCTATGTGCCGGTGTAGGCCTACCCTGATAGAGCACAAATTTTGTTTCATCCCTACAAGAAATTGATCTTAATAAATGTATTCCAATTTAATATCTTTTCCTACAAAAATATCCTGTTTTAAATAAGTTATTTTCCTTAAACTTTTGTTTATTTAGGCTAAAGGCTCTTTCCATTATTTTTTATTTGCATACTTTTGTTTATTTTCTGTTCGCGTTTTTGTTTCTTTATTTTCTTTCTTAATTAATGTCTTTTTCGTTCTGTCATCAATCTCTTTATTATTTACTATTTCCTCTCTTCTTTCCCTTCTCATTTTTTTCTAGCTGCATACTTCTAGTTCTCTCAATCTTGTTATCAATCTTCTTCTTTCTTCTTTCAGTTCGGATAGTTTTACTGGTTACGCATTGTTTTGGCAGGGAACGCTCTCAACACAACCGGATTTCTGCGGTGGTCCGACTCAACGCAGCCCAATAACGCGAAGTCGGGACCTGACCCGGACTCGGACTGCGGAGGAATAAACAGAAATGGAGGCCTCAATGACTTGCCGTGCAACTGGAAGGTGTCCTTCTTCTGCGAACAACCACTCTAATGTCACCATCATCTTTTGTAATCGTACGCTTAAGAAATATTGCTTATTTTTTTTTACTCATCTTTTTATGAATAAGTTCGATCAGTAATGGTATTTCTGTCACAGAAAATTCCTGCATCTGTCGTTGATAGGATTAGTACATACTAGATGACTTTGTGCATCTGTTTATTTTCATCACGACACTGTTAAATGGAAAATTATAGAATAATGTAAGAGAAAATCTGCTCCTACACCGTTTTTGCCTCTACAGTACATTTGGATCCGTTGGAATTTGAGCTTGCGTATTGAGCTTGAAGAGTCAGCGCACTATACTTGTTTTTTTGAAAGATGGGACATGACAGGAGCGTTGCGATCGGTAAAACAACTCAATGTCACATAGTGTGGTATGCCTGTTGCTATGGTAACAACGATTGAGCTGCCAAACTTACAGTTCCCATGTGGCGAGTGCTTAATAGCTCTCTTGGTGACATTTATTGTGCACACAATGTTAGCATTGGTACGTTTCGTCTTTGATTGTCTGTAGATTTTTGTATTGTTTTCTTATCTTCGCGTCAATTGTCAATGAATGTTTTAACGTCAGCCATCTTAACGACAATTGCTAACTTCCATCAGCTGGCAGCGTGATAGTCTATACTGGCAACATGGCACTGTAGTTCCAAGCTCGACCGCTGAACTGTCATGTCCCATCTTTAAAAAAAAAAACAAGTATAGCACTTCTACTAATGGTGCACGCCCTCTCTTAAATTCGAACCCGTACTTATCATGTCTTGTCATATAGTTGTCCTGTGTTGTCTCAGCGATGGTCTTGTGCCGTCTGTTCACACGACCACAGAGGCCAACAATGTGTGCCTGTCTAGTGTTGGTCAAAAGATATACCTCCTCTACACCGCACTGGATTGATAGTCGATACGAAAGGTGGAGGTAAAGCATAATAAACAAAGAAAGAACTGTGTAAGTTAATTGATTTCAGTGTCCTAGTTTTAACACTTCGTAATTTTAAAGCTACGTCGATTCTTATCACTTCTTATTGTAAATATAGCGATTGTATAGACAAGTAGGCTTAAATAAAGAGTTTATATACACAAGTGTATAAATTAATTTGACTATCCTCTAAGTATGATGGAACTACCTTGTTTCAAAGTTCAGAGCTTATAATATAAAAATCCTTCAAAGTCAAGTTATTGGTTTCATCTAATCTAATAAAAAGAGATCCACATTGCACTGATATGTTCAAAGTACAAAACTTCCGCTGGCGAATTAGTGGATATGTATGAAGAATCGTTAGGTAAAAGATTAAAAGATAATGAAAAAATAATGAGAAGTTAACATTTCTATTATTCAATTCTGCATCAGTTTGACAAATATATTTACATGAATAATTAAGTGCCTGTAAAAATGTTGGGAGCACACTTTTAAGAGCATTTCAACTTTAAAAGTGTTCCCAGAAGATTCTTTTAACAAATCCAGTTTACTGTAATATGTACCATTCCTCTTTTTTATTATTTTCATTTTAATATTGATTATTCAATATTCAGCTCTCTTCGTTTCAATTACAGTTTCGTTGACCGGTGTTTATGATGAGGGGCCAAGAATTGTTTGACCCAGGGCGTCAAAAATTTTAAATACAGTCTGCCCTGGAGCATAGCACTCTGTGAACAAATTATTATAATTTTATTAATTATTTGCATATTTTTTATTTGTTTCTAAAATGGACTTCAGTTACGTAATGCAGGATTTATGATAACAATTAAACATATTAATATCACAGTCTAGTATATACAGTCACGAAGCTTCAGTTGTGAGGGTGCTAGGAACAATAGACTGTGCCGGTACTATTTCGCATTGTCTGTAATGAGGCGATATTAGCGATCCTAGTGGTTAGCAACTATCTATGGATGTATATTTACTACGTATTGATCTTCGTGAGTGTATATGCTAGACTCTGTTAATATTTTGTATACATTCCTTTTACCTTCCTGAGCATTTCAGATCTCTTTGGTATGCTGTGTATAGGATTTCTGCAAGATTCCGAATAGCAGTGTCTCTGTGCCAAACAGCTATTAATGATTCTGTAAGCCCAACTTTAGGAATAATGGTGAATTTCTTTAATCTCTTCTTAACAGAAGACCAGAGACTTCGATTGGATTAATATCAGTACCGTTGCCTAGTCGATTAATTATTTCGGCGTGGGAATCCCGAAGAAATTTCGAAACCAAATTCACTCTAAGGCATGGAGCACAATTTTGCATGAATATGCAGTCATTTTCAGATGGATCAGTATTGTGAATATTATGACGTGCTTATTTAAAAAAACTACAGAATGATAAACTTAAAAAATGAAAAATATGTTTAATCTAATTATTTTCCCACGTCTGTACTGTGTACCAGTGCTGTCAGACGTACAATAATTGTGGTATTCATACCATAGTTTTTTTTCGGTGGTACATATGCAATAGTTCCAGCTACAATGAAAATTTCCAAATTACAATATAACGTTTTACTTTTGCAATCAGCATTACAAATAAAAATACTTCATGGGAATCTGTGTTAGAATTAGAAACGGTAAAAGAAACAACAGTGGGTGTTATGGTCGGGCTTAGATTAATGAATTACATGAAAGAAGGTACTAGCAGAGTTCATGCTGTGTTATTTCAAGCGGCGGTCTTCCACTATGCAAATCACATAAAAAATGAATCCCGCTACTTCTGAACAAACTTTATATGTATTTTTAATTGGTTATTTTACGACGCTTTTCCAACTGCTATGGTTATATAGCATCTGAATGAGATGAAGGTGATAATGCCAGCGAAATGAGTCCAAGGTCCAGAGCCGAAAGTTACCCAGCATTTGCTCTCAATGGGTTGAGGGAAAAGCCCGGAAAAACCTAAACCAGGTAACTTGTCCCTCTTGTTTCACAGTCAGACATGCTAACCTTTACTCCATAGCGGTGCACCATACTTCATATTACAAATACAGTATGTGTTTGCGAACAATCTTAAACATTCACTGGGCAGAAACAATAAGTAATGACAATCTGTGCAGACAAGGAGAACAACCAATAGAAGGATATTGGTGGAAAACAGGGAATGTCCATTTTTAGCGATTACTGGGACTAAAGAACTGTCTAATCACAAAACGTTTAAATGGTGGAAATGTCCGTGTAAGGTAACTTTAAATAATTGGTGCACTGGTTAAAAACCAGGAATGTTCAGGCATTAAAATTTCTTTTTTTCCCCCGATAATGATGTTTTATGACATTCTCTGTTTTGTCCCAACATCCTTCAATTGCAATATAAATTAGGAGGCATAAATGGAGGTGGATAGGTTAGCTCCACTGTCTATATTAAATTTCATATTTACACTTAATTTTTGTAATAATATTTTTAACAATAAATGTTTAAAAATGACGAAACAATGTAAAACTGACGCAAATCTCTCCTAGAGAGCGAAATTCTCGTCATAAACAGTTTGAATTAGCTGCCGAGTTGCTTGTGCCTACCAAGATTGTCAAGTTAGAGGTCCTGTTTTTTTTTTATTAAATTTCGGTGTTGAGTTTTCTTTTAGGCCATTCGTTATCTCGTGAAACCAAATGAATGCGTGCGCCATAGCTCATAGGAAGAACCTTATGGTGGGGGTAAGTGAACTAGCTATCTGCAAGTCGAAGCAAAACGAGGGACGGAAGCTTCTCAATCCACTTTCGTCTTTCTCTTACGCCCAGGTAACGAATGACCTATAATAAATGCCAGATAATATTTAATATAACTGATTTTAAAATAGATTGAATTAAATTTAATATGTTTGAATTCCTTAGGTGTTTTAGAATAAATATATTATTTCAAATCCTAAAAGTATGGCCTGTATCTAAAGCTCTTGTACGCTAACATATGTTGTGTGTGCGTGCGTGTATGTAATTATATCATTAATGTTAATACATAATATGCAATATACAGGTACTTTATACATTTTTATGTACAATCGTTTTTTAAAAAAATACTGTAGTTTCAAAAGCAAAGAACAATATGAAGGCACTTCATATCTGACAACACACTATTGTGTACTCATTTCCCGCTCGGCATTGTTCCCTCGTTTTATCGCAACATAGCAGGTTTACCGTGCGCGTAGGCTGGTAATATGTATAATAGATGCCTAGTATTAAAATATATTATTATACTGTCGGACCATCGGATCTGTGCCCCCGTAAGATATGCGAACTGAACCCTAATTCCTTCTCAGCCTCGGCAATTCATTTCTCTCCCTGCATTTCTATCTCTCTCTTCCTGTCCCCCACTACTCACATTTTTGGCCTTCTTGCGGGACAGTTTATTTGCACTTGCAGTCTAGTGTTGTCAACTCAACATAAACACTGTAGCACGGAGTGGCGAAAGAAATATTATTAAGCAAGTACGTAATAGCATTTTGCGATGAAGAGAAACAAACATGTCAATATCTGTTTCCTATAAATCAGGCAACGAAAAGAGCAGCTGCGATCACAGGTGAGGCGTACTTTATTTCAATAGATTACGTATTAAAACTACTTAACTAATGCTAATAATACAACATTTTTATGTAATTTATATAGGCAGGTCAGAGCTCCTAATAAAGAAAATCAGGAGGGAGGGAGTCTGTGCAGGAGGTGAAAAGTTAGAATCAGCAGGAAAGAACAGACCAAGGGAACCTTTAATTCTTGTAGATGGTATGAACCGATGTCTTTTAAGAAGAAAGATATACAAGAATTTTATACCGTGCAGAAAGAAGTTCCAACATTGAAGAAATTACTGAAGGTTACGAGAGAAGCAATAATATCCAAGGTTGGAGAGAAACGCTACGGAAAGTGATTCAAGACGTGGGATTTAGGTTTAAAAATGTAGAAATACAAGATGTATTTTGATTGAAAGAAATGATATTGTAGCATAGAGGACCCAGTTATTTATGACACCGTTTGACGAAAGTTTGGCAACATCCCTATTTGGCAAAGTTCGTGGCCTGCTGTTTAACGTGGTGGGAGGAAAGCGGGTGGAATGGAGTGAGTACAGGCGTTGACTTTTCCAAGAACGACGACAGCGCTGAAGGGGCACAGATCTGATGGTCCGACAATAATAGCTAAAAGCACCCGGCGTTGTCCGGATTTTCCGTTTTGCTTCTGACTTAAGGAGATCTCGGCAACTCAACTATAGAAAACCAAAACGAATTACTGTCTTTACTAAGCTTTCCTCGTCTCTAAAGATGAATCTTTACATAGCTGTATTTTCAAAATTGTCTCATAATAATCTCTTTCTATTATCTAACATTATTTTAAATATATTAACATTCTATGTTAACTCAATTCTGCTACACAGTTCGTATTTCATTGTTTAATTAATAATTCATAGTATTTTGCTGTTTAATTCGTTATTTACGAACAGCACTATCAGGATGCATGTCTAAAGGAAGAAGTAACAATGTAGTGATAGCTTAAGTCAGTATGATTGGAGTGAAATACTAAGAAGGTTATCTTTTAAGCTGTATTTAAAAGTGTTTATTGTCTTGCAGCCCCTAATACATTGTGACAAGGAATTCCATTGTCGCGAGGTGGATACTGTAAAACATGATGAATAACAAGATGTTCTATGTTAAAATGCTACATTTGTTCGGATCAAATTTCTACACATTTAAAGGATAAAACTCAAATTCTTTCAATCATTTATTATCATAACACTTTGCTCTCTTAAATTGACTGAGCATATTGGAAATTATATCAATGACTTTCCCAAAACACACTACAAAATGTCTCATATAAAATAATTTGTATCTCGAAAAGGAAGCAAAAACGAGCAAAATTGTACTAAACTTTTTTTTTTAATATATCAAAGAATGACCCCCTAACATTAAAGACCTTATCTACGGTTCACTCTCTATGTATATATACACATATATAGCCTATCGATGATGTTCTGTAATAAGGGCGTTATTGCCCTGGGTGGCACAGTTGGCACAGCGCTAGCCTTCTGTACCCGAGTTTGCGGATTAGATCCCGGCCCAGGTCGATGGCATTTAAGAGTGCTTAAATACGACAAACTCATGTCAGTAGATTTACTGGCATGTACAAGAACTCCTGCGGGACAAAATTCGACACACCGGCAACACCGATATAACCTCGGCAGTTACGAGCGTCGTTAAATAAACCATAATTTAATTTATATAAAATTATATGTAAATATTACATTCTTCAAACGATATAAATATTATCCATGAAGCATTTAATTCGTCTCTATTTTAATTGTAAATCCATTTACGTTTGTTCAGATGTGACATTTTCT
>JAJSOF020000013.1:63532900-63554618 GCA_025594305.2 Periplaneta americana | reverse complement strand
AAAATTATAAAATTGTAAAACTGTAAAAATTGCAAAATATTGTAAAAATTTTAAAAATTTGTAGAAATTGTAATTGTAATATTATAAAACTTTGACTTGTTCCACATCTTAAAGCTTCATTGCTCATGTAAGATCTATGGAATGTAATAAATGAAATGAAATGAAATGAAATTAGAAAAGACAGTGAACGGTGATCGAGTAGTTAAATATAAACTATTTGCTAGTGAATAAGATATAGCAAGGATCCACAAAGGCAGCTTAGGTGAAAACAGAACAGGTACAAGCGTACTGCATGAAATGAACAAGTAAATAAAGAAATTATATGAATAAAAACAAACGAAATCAAAATTCAAAGCTCAGAATCATTAGGACATATTACTCCCCTTAACTTTAGCAAGACAAGTGAACATAACAAGAACTCAGGGAGGTCTCTGGCAAATAAAATTGGGAACTCGTTGATTAATATAACATTTCT
The DNA here is from genome assembly GCA_025594305.2 of Periplaneta americana. Taxonomy (NCBI): domain Eukaryota; kingdom Metazoa; phylum Arthropoda; class Insecta; order Blattodea; family Blattidae; genus Periplaneta; species Periplaneta americana. The sequence continues at coordinate 63,554,143 of JAJSOF020000013.1, read as the reverse complement.
ATGTTTAACGAAACGCTTTGTCATATTAGTTATATGTCTAGTTGTCTCATATCACTTGTGAGGTTGAGACCTGTTTTCAGACAATTGATTACACAACAACAACTGTGGAGTAACGGTTAGCATATCTGACCGTGAAACGAGCGGGTCCCGGTTCAAATCCTAGTTTAGACAAGTTAGCTAGTTGAGGTTTATTCCGTGGTTTTCCCTCAATTCATTAATAGGTAATTCTGGGAAACATTAGCGCTGGATCCTGAAACTCTCATCGCTAGCATTATTACCTTCATTTCTAGTTGAACTTTGTTAGTTTGAATTAGAAAGAAATCAAAAAGCTAACTTTGCTTGAGTTCAAAAGAAGACGAAACTGTTGACAGTATTGATTATATCAGCACTTTGCAGTAGGTAATTTCCATGAATACCTTTTAATTGTGTAAATGAAAATTAACACTTTAATACGGATTCTCTTCTCAGACTGAGATGTTTGGCTTTGAGAGTTGTAGCTTGAAGCTGCCGGTTTTTTTATTTAAAGAGAGAAAACTTATATTTGTTAAAGAATAATTTAAATATTTTTCCTTTATCACTGTTAAAATATCAGTCTTGGCTACGCAAAGACTATGTCGCTCAGTTTTAAAGTTGCTTGCAAGCTACGGTCGTCCACCGTATGTGTTATTCTGCGTTGCCTCCGGTACAAGTCCAGTATCGTGTCAACCTCAAATTACGGTAGTTTATCATATGTCCATCTACTATCACGGCGAAAAGTGCATAACACTAAAGCTAAAATGGTTAAGCAAAAATGATAACAAGAATATTACAAATTGCGATTAAAAAACACACCGTGTGAGAATTTGTAAGTTTTGTGTTAAAGTTAGGATTCGTCCTGAATACATAACGCGAGAGTATTGATTATTAGATCACCTGATATTCGCCTTACCTGGAGAAAAATTTGATAAAACGCCAACCATATCGCCAGCTCAAACGGGATTCGAATCCACTCTCGAGTGCAGTCGGATATCACGAATCCACCTTCTTTAGCTTTAGATGCCATGAAGGATTCGGTGATTGTACTCACTAGAACCAGAAATTATTTCATTTTCATTATTTGGCATTTTGTTGTAAATAATGTTGAAAAGTATAAAAGAGGAAAAAGCAGGAAAAGTATATTTCTTCTACAAATACGTTCATACAGATTTCCTTAGTTAACAATTGTTACTTCTCAATAATGTCGTAATATGAAACGTTGGTTGATTACTTTATTGAATACTGAATATCACTGTAGAAAAACCCATCAACCTAGACCCCATTTAAGCTTGAACACGTCGGATCTACTCGTACCATACTAAATATAGAAGGAAGTCCACCGCTTTAGAGTAATGGTTAGCACATCTGACAGTGAACCGTGCGGGTCAGGGTTCAAATCCTGAATGGGACAAGGTACCTGGTTGGGGTTTTCCCTCAACCAATTGAAGCAGAATTGCTGGGTAACTTTCGACGTTGGAACTCGGACTCAGTTCCCCATAATTAATTCACATATCATCATCATCATCATCATCATCATCATCATCATCATCATCATCATCATCATCATCATCATCCATACAATAGCTAGGTTAAGTTCACGGTGTGACGTGCTGTACTTGCACAAGAGTGCTGCCGTTAGGCTATCCAATCATTCACAGAATAGAAGTACTAAGCACAATAAGTCTCATCTACATAAAGATTAATTTTTTTGGTCTTATGGAATACGTCTGTTATGGTAAAAATTAATATTAGAGGAGAAAAATTCGCTCCGGTGCAAGGGGATCGATGTATAATGGCAGTTGACTTAATATAAAAATGTCAACATACATGTCGAATGGAATCAGGCCACAAAGGAAATAAACTCTGGAGGAGAGGGATTCGATCCGGTGCTGTGGATTGAACTTCGGCGTAGCTCAATGGTTAGAGCGCTTGGTACGTAGAACTAAGGACCCGGGTTCGATCCCCGGCGCCGGAGTGAATTTTTTCGTCTAATATTAATAATTAACAATAAGCCTCAGCTGCAATGCAAACCTTCGGGTCCTTCCTCCATACAGAGAAAAAAATGTATAGGGAAGAGAGGGCGATGCCCGGGAGGGGTTAGTTTGTTTTATAAAAAGCATGATTGGATGGAGGTTAAAGAAATTGAATTAACTTAGAAGGTGTAATATGTGCTAGTGTAAGGACTGGTGCTATACTAGTGATAATTAATGTTTTTTTTTTACAATCAGCCATCAACATCGAAGTATTGCAACCCGTCCTTCTATGAAGACTTGGCGGAGAGATTGGTACATTTACGCTAAAGCTATCCCGATGCGTCATTATTGTTAATTAGGTATTATTCGAGGATCGGAAAAGAAAAATTTCTTTCGGGGATTGGGTGGGCTGTGACCAGGAAAAGAGGAAACCGAATAGATGCAGTAAGGACAAGGTAATCAACGCAGAATGTAGGGAACTACTTGCATTTTGTGATGAATTTACTGTAACATTTTATGATGAAGGATGGGTGGAGCGGAGAAAAATTCTCTCCGGCACCGGGACTCGAACCCGGATTTTCAGCTCTACGTGCTGACGCTTTATCCACTGAGTCACACCGGATTCCAGTCCCGATGCCGGATTGAATCCTCACAGTTTAAGCTCCACCTCTTAGTTTCCCTTTAGTGGCAAACCCTCATGCACTGTGTCACAGATGTGTGACAGTGGCACAATGTCCAACACACTATGTGCAGAGGTGCACTCATTACGAGTGACTAAGTGGCCAGGATCTCACGGAATGAGCGCCGTCTTAAATCACTTAGGGCCGTATTCATAGACATTTTTAGCGCGGGCTTTCGGTGGATTATCAGCGTTTTTCTTATTCATAAACCAGTGTTAGCGATAGGATATGATTTGAATTCTGTACTAGTAACCAGTGGATAGCCGGGGCTAGCTTAGTACGCTCGCAGCGCGTGCTGCGAAATGTCTATGAATACCACCCTTAGTGACTATTTTACGCATCATTGCTGAAAACACGGGTTCGAATCCCTGTGCCGGAGAGAATTTTTCTCCGCTCCATCCGTCATCCATCATATAATAACGCAGAATTCCTCCAAGGAAATAGCATAATATATGTACTTCGATACATCACAGTAATATGTACCATTTTAGATTTTAAATGGAAAATGTAGTCAGATCAGAAGGGGGAATTAACGTTTGTTAATGCCAATGGGGGGAGTGTGTAAATTTTCTTACATACCGTTCGAGACATAATAACCATAATTAATTAAAAATATGTAACCATTAAACCACTAGAAATATAACATATTAAAAATTTAACACGAAAATTTATAACGAAATTACGTGAACAGATACAGTTAATCCTATAGGTTTTCTAACATAACCATTATTAATAGCGATATTGATACACATATGTTCCAATAAGAAATGTGTGCGCTGTGTAAGATCCGTGAAGATTTAAAATATTCTACGGCGCCTGTCTTATATTACGGAACTTGGCCAGTATTTGGATGGAGTGAAGTCACGCAAACTTGTCTCGGCCATCGAGCTCCAGACCTCCCGAATAGGAAGCAAGCGTGACAACCACTATCCCACTAAGGATTGCTGAAGGTTACTGACTTCAGCATCCAATATCATACACATTCATATCCCTTATAGTACACAACTCAGGCGACATTAACTTAATACAGAAGTGGGTATTATGTAACAGGTATTGTATGCTAATTTACGTAATTGTGAAGCATAATTGCTCTTATTTAACCAGAAGTGTGCATAGGCGTCTTGAAAGTCCAACAAGAGTGGCTAATTATCTAAAAAAGGTGCTTAACACAAAATATATATAGGAAAGCCATATAGACCTAAAGCCCGTTACACAGGATGCTTTATAGGGAAGGTCTAAAGTTTTTAGAGGCGTATACAATGAGGTTCAGGAGATTGTGATGGAAATTCTGAAAGCCCTCTTCAAATTCTACACTATCACTTATATGTCAACACATAAATTCTTGTTTTAATGTACAAATCGAATAATTATTTTACTCGTTTCATTTCTCTTTATCTTTTTTATGTTTGTTAATTCCGGACCCCAGTGGTACCTCACTTGAGGACGGATGATTTTAAGTAAATCTTAGTACTAAGATTAAAAATCTGATACCTAGTAATTATTTTTAAACCCTTTAATGCCGAATTGCAGTGAAAATAAATAGTGACAACAATTTCAACTACGCGTGTTCGATCCCGGTCGAGAACGGAGTATCTTTATGTTGAAAAATCCTAAATTCTTGTTTAATTTTTTAGAGAAAGTAAAGCTATTTTCTCCATGTGGTAGATTTATTTCGACTTAAAACCTTTTGAACGTAAAACCTTTAAGCGGAACCCTATAGAAATAAAATTGTACCGGTACCGTTTTATTTAATATACGATGACGTCACTAGTGGTACAATGGAAACAGAAGTGTAAGTGGTTTTTCGCGCAGTCTCGCTCTACTTTCTATTTATGTGCCACGATGTTTTTCACTCAATGGAAATATTGGGTATGTGGTTTATGTATAATACATGAATTTGTCCACACCTGTAGAGTAACGGTCAGCGCGTCTGGCCGCGAAACCAAGTGGCCCGGGTTCAAATCCCGGTCAGGGGAAGTTATCTGGTTGAGGTTTTTTCCGGGGTTTTCCCTCAACCCAATACGAGCAAATGCTGAGTAACTTTCGGTGTTGGACCCCGGACTCATTTCACCGGCATTATCACCTTCATATCATTCAGACGCTAAATAACCTGAGATGTTGATACAGCGTTGTAAAATAACCCAATGAAATAAAAATGATACATATTGATTACACAACTTTTAACACTGTATCACTTCGGAATCACAAGAAAGTCTTATCATACATATTCCGAACTAAAATACATGAATTTAGAATTTAGAACTAAACTATAGTGTTGAAGTTATGTACATATTGCATTTTATTACTTCAGTTTTAATATAGACGTTTCACGTAATCATTGGTATTTCCATCTATGTCGAGGTCCTCCATTATTCAGTTTTCATCTCTTATGAAATATAAGCACGATAGCGTTAGGAGAGACCTCTGCTTACGAGGAGTGAGAACGAAGTGGTTGATAATCCCAATGGCCAATAGATGGCTCTGTGTGATGATCCCGTCGGCGTACTAGTAGGAGGTGAACAGTAAATTGAAAATTGACATAAATTAAGCTGAGAGTTTTTGACAAGGGAAGAGCAAATACTTAGTTGTTAAGTGCTCGGATTCATAAATTTCCCAATCACCAACCGTAATGTAAGTTGAAGGTAACTTCTTCCAAAAAGGTAATATGCTGGCAGCCGCAGAAATTTTGTAACGGGATTCTAGTCATTTCGAATAGTTTTAATTTTTCGATGCTTCATGCTCTGTTCGGAATGTTTTAAGAATATGTAGGTATAAATTCGGGTCATCCGCTCGGCAGTAGACCTATGGACAGGGAGCTTGAACTCAGATGAGCTGTACGTCTTTGCAGAGTAAATCCTGCTGAACGTTGCCACGTCTCTGACGCCAGAATATTAACAAATTTAAGCATTCATTATTATTTACTTCACGAAAACGTAATAGAACACACAAATACTTATTTAAACTAATATTAACTCTCTGCTAGATATACCTTCTGATGTAGTTGTTCTCGTAACTTTACTAACGATATAAGCATTATAACGCAAATAAAATAAGGAAAGAAATATTTTTTTCTGAAAAAACTATCAAGTTTTGACTCTTTATTGTATGGACATTTTTTGAACCTATAGAACGTTCCCGACTACTGTGAAAAGTACGGCACTTACACCCCTTACACCCTGTATAAAAAGACCAATTACAAAAATTTATGTTCTGCACGGTTATTGTTAAAGGCACGTCCCAGAATTCTTGAATTAGGCCTATAGTTTTGTTACCTAGTTTCGAATGAAGTTGATACAAAGTATAATATCTCTACCAAACTTTTTGAATATAGAGTATAGTCTATAGGCCTACTATATTGTAGGGCTTCTAGAGACTATCTGGGTGAATAAGTGACTTTTCGGGAGTTTTAAGAAATTTGAAGTTGAATAGCAATTGGACGCAATAGGTTTTCTGAGGCTGCAACACAATAGGGATTTAAAAGGAGAGTGTCATTTAAAAATGGGATTTCATTCCATTATTACTTTTAGTCATTCACTGTCATTGTAAACATAAGATGCAACGTAGGAAGCTAAAGTTCGTTTCCAGACTCGTAGAGATGCTCTCATCTTCATTCCGAAAGGGAGGTTGTCCGGTACCAGCCCAAGATGAGTGGCAGGCCAGTTATCAGGTTATGTAAATAGACGTGTCAGCATGGACAAATTACAGCACATCCTTACTAATGCTTCTACAGGGTGATCCACTTGCTGCTGAAACTTGCAACATCCTTTTTAAAGCAAAACCTTACTCATAGGTAATGAGGTGGTAAAGTTCATCTCTTGCAGTAACGGTTAGCATGTCGACCATTAAATAAACGGGTCAGGGTTTAAGTTACAAGTTACCTGGTTCAGGTTTCTTCCGGAGCTTTCCCTCAACACACTGAGAGCGCATGCTGGGTAACATACGGCGCTGTACCCTGGACTCATTTCGCTGGTATTATGACCTTAATTTCACTCAGACGCTAGATGAACATTGCAATTGATAAAGCGTCTTAAAATAAACTAATTAAAATGAGATGGCAAAAGGCTATCATGAAAAATTGTATAAGGATAAAAAAAATACGGGGTAAACGTAAGGACACTTATAAAATTGTCCACAACACTTTCATTTGCTATAGACCTAACTTTCAGAGTGCGTGCTGAAGATTTAAGCATATGGTTCCGAAAAAAGTGCTGCAATCTGTACCACAACTTCATAAACATCAACTTTTGTTGAGATAAATAAAACAGTGGTACAAGATGTTTTCATTGTGATTAATAGAATATCCTAAAACGAACGTTCGCTCCGTCTCGCTTTAATATTTTGGAACAAAATTCTAATATTCATTTCTTTATATAAAATGGACCTGGGTTCGGTCCTCAGCAGATTCTATGACAATTTTTCTTTTAAAATCTACTAGGGGAAGATTTTATCCCAATATTATAGTTTTCCCTGCCGTTGTCCGTATATTTTTTGTATTCATAAATTTATTATGTCACTAAATTTGATAATATGTATAGTTTGCAAGTTCCTTGCATTTGGGAAGCTACGATAATTTTAATACTGAAGTTAAGGAATAATAGGAACTCACCTTGTTTATTGTCATATATATACCAATCTGCCTAATGATGATTGTAATTTGTATTTAGTTTGGAGACGTTGGAAATGTTAAGTTCCAGGACACGATGGAATACCCAAAAAATTCGGAGCCACAATTTCTTTAAAATTATACTCTGCATAAAAAGACAACATTTCCTCGCAAGATAATGGGAGTTTATTTAATTCAGTTCAGATTACTAGTATGTCTATTATCTTAGTCTTATACTATACAGTGATAGAATTTTCTAGTAACTGTAATGATATGTTTTAAATTTTAGTGAAATTGAATCTTTTTGTCCTACAGGTAATAGAATGACTTTCAAACTTTTTTTTTCAAATTCTAAAGACGAACATTTGCCGGACTGATATCTGGTGAACAATAGAAAAGCATAAGTGTAAACTACATACGTACATTAGACAAATGTGTTAATAAACAGATGTTAACCAGGATATGTCTTCTGATTGAAGTTCTGGCTGTTACGTACTCCTGTACATCTCACTTGACGATATGTCAGAAGAAGAACAATAATTGTTTGTATACATCTGAAGTCTGATTAGTGTAATATGTCACCAGACGGCGAGGTTTGCAATGGAAGGGGAAAGGAACTGGCCACCATACTGCATTATCTCCTGGCCCAGTTGCCTCATGAGTGATGCCTTGTTCGTATCACTTGTGGGGTCGAGTTGACTAAACTGATAAACACCAATTAAAATAAAAATATGGGGAGTGTTCCATATTCCAAGAGAATCCTGTTTTGAATATATTGAACGGGACCTAAACAGCCTTTGAAAAATGAGGGACGTTTTTAAATGGTACAGCAGTTTATGAATGTTCGTACAATTAAGCAGGAAATAAGCAGGATTTTTGATACCTTATCAACAAATATGTTATTATCAAGGTAATGAAAAAGAAATAATTTGAATTGCAAGGAAACTTGTTTGCTACAGTCCACACCTATTGAGTAACGGTTAGCGCGTCTCACCGCGAAACCAAGTGGCCCGGGTTCGAATCCCAATCGGGGCAAATTACCTGATTGAGATTTTTTCCGAGGTTTTCCCTCAATCCAATATGAACAAATGCTGGGTAACTATCGGTGCTGAACCCCGGACTCATTTCACCAGCATTATCACCATCTCATTCAGACGCTAAATAACCTGAGATGTTGATACAGCGTCGTAAAATAACCTACTAAAAATTTTGCTACAGAAACAAAATGTTTTTATTTCAAGTACATTATCAAAATTTCAAACCATAACTTCTTTTCTCAACTCATTTTAATTAACATTGATTGTGTTTTAAATACAGTTCTCTCATATGCATAATTTTTTGTATGTATCTGAAGTCTGACTAGTGTAATATGAGCCGTTAAGAGCAGAAGTGGTGTAAGTCAAAAATGGGTAATGAAGGTTGAAGTAAACATTCTGTAAAATACAGCGCAAAGTAGCAATTAATATTCTTTTTATTTAAACTATTAGTAGCAAGTGGATAGGAAGAAGGACATATTAATTGCTACGTTGAACTGTATTTTACAGAATTTTTACTTTAAACCTCAATACCCAATTTTGACTTACACCACTTTTGCCATGAACGACTGATATGTAGCTAGTCGACTATGTGTGCAATAGAGGGGGGAAAAGAGCTGGCCACCCTACCCCATTATCTCCTGGCCTCGTTGCCTCATAAGTTGTGTCTTTTTAGTATCGCTTGTGAGGTCCAGACCTGTCTTCGGACAGTTGACCAACAACAACATGTGCATATTCTGTTTGTATGTCTATAATTTTGAGTGCTGTACTAATTATTAGGCCTAAGTTTAAAGATGACTTATAGTGTGTAATCATTACTCTTACTGTAAATTATGTGCAGGTGATAGAATAACAGCAGGGAAAGTGTGTTATTTCGAGGAAATATTCAGAAACCATAATTTTAACTAAAATTCTACTAAGTCTCTTTGGCATATGTAACTTTACTTCAGTCGAAGAATGCAGACACTCGACTGGTCCGGTAATGATGTTAACTGTACACTACACCAACATGCGCTCCATGCAGGCTAGATTTCTCAGGCAAGGCTGTTAATCATCTCACTCAAAACTGCCCGGCACGTTAATTGTTTTTATAACAGAATTCTAACCGTATGGTTTTCATTCATTCTCTTTACCGGATATCCTGCTCCCGCCCTCAAAGAGTAGAGACCTCTGGGTCTTTGTTAGGTAATCGTGAGCAAGTATTAGGTTACTAAATATTTATCAAGGTCGAGGACACTCTGGGGACCGAAGAGACCTTCAGATTCTTTCCTAACAGCTGCAGTATTAAAAAGAAACAAATTGAAGGTATGCCGGAACTAAATAAACGGGTGGGTACATATTGACAATTGTTTCGCCACAGTCCTACGTTGTATATATTCTTTCATTGGTCCTTTTACGGAGGGACACGCTTCCGCCTAAGTTCCGTCTTCGGCTATAATTTGTCTTATACTCTATTTATGTTATTTCTTAGGTGTGTTCAGCCTGCCGTCGTGAACGTTCTAGTTAATACACATTTATACAAAAACTGGCATGCACTCCAATATTACTTCAAGTATGCATGTCATCCTCAGTAGTACGTGGTTATAATGGACGTAATTAGATAATATGTCTGTTATTTCAAAAACTTAATAGGGCGATATTGTTCTTAGGCCCGATTGTATAAACCATTTAATCTTAGATCAGAGGTTAAATTGATCCTTGTTTCTGCTGAACTTGGAATTTTGTGTTGTATAAAGTCTAATCTGAGATTAATTTGTCTCAAACTAAAGTCAACTTTGACTGAAGAAATTTCTCCGATTAAGTTAGATGATCCAAGTTCAGTTATTTCTTTTCTGTTTGAAATATACGAGTGACAGATTGTGCAAATAAAATATCCATTATTATTAATATTAATAGATATGTTAGTTACATTTATATATATTTCTTTCAATTTCTTGCCTTAATACACAAACATTCTTATATTTTATAAGGCTCTATCGTGTTCAGCAGTATCAAATAACATATCCTATAATTATATTATGTTTATAACAACCATTAATTATTAATGGATATGATAGGTACATTCATAAATGTTCAATTAACTGTATTGCTAAACGAAAATTGTCGTTTTATAAAGCTTTATTATGTTTAGCAGTATCAAACACCATAACATGATAACAACTTGGAGAACAGTCAACCTTCTTCTTATTGTCCGCCATTATTTACATTGCACAAAAAAAAAAAACCAGTGTCTCCAACAGTGTGTACGGAAAGTCGCCAAAAAGTAGTTGTAAAGTCGCTAGATTTCTCATTATCAACAAAGAAAGATTAAATTGTGTCACTATGGGGTGCTAAAAAGGTCACTAAATCCCTATTTAAGCAATATAAAAGTTAAAAGAAATTGTTGTTGAAAAAGAGTTAAAGTCGCTAGATTGGCAACACTGAACAAACCTGTATAACATTGTCCGCGCATCACGTATTTCAACTGTTTAGGCGAAGTTGCCTAATCCTTTTCACGTGAACTAAGATTGCATTTGAACCAAGGTAATTTGATCGCAGAAAAGTTTTATACAATAGAAGAAGTGTCTGAACTCGGTTCACTTTTCGATCTTCGATCAAAGTTGATCTTTAGTCAGGGAGTTTTGTACAATTGGGCCTTAGAATGACATTCTTCGGAATGAGAGTGCTCTCCACGAAATTTACTACGAGGGTCACTTCAAAAGTAGTCTAATGCGTAACATTTATTTAAAAATTACATTTTTATCCTACAGCTTTGCTATTTTTACTGAATGTAGATACTGTACACTTAGCGGCAAAAAGAATGGGCCGGCCGACAATTTCTAAGTTCCAGAGACATAACATTGCGCATGCTCGTCTCGACAAAGCAATAGTTCACCAGATAACACATAATTAAACCATTTAAATTTGCTTTATTTTGTTTAAGAGTCTAAAATATGTAATAAAATGAATGGCGGGTTGATTCTAGACACATCAGGGCCCTTGAAGAGTGAAATAATAATAAAATTGATAAATACAAAATCAACCGGAGCGAATATGAACAGGAAAACCACGTATTATGCATAACCGTTATTAACAGTCACAGTAGCGTAAGTCGTTACGGCATTGGTCTATAGAACAAGTTGGTAGTATTAGCTTAAGGTTCGAATCTCCCCACAATCCTTTTTTTTTATTACAAATTTTCCATCATATGTGTCTCTCAGGGCTATAATTACGTGGCTATATCTCTTAGAATATGCCCAAACTCTAATAAATAATTACCCTCCCTCTCTCTTTCAAGCAATACTGCTATCTGTTAATACAACGTTCTGTCTCGTCATTACGCTTGAAGATGGCACAGAAACAATAACTCATTGCCCTGGTTCGCATAGGTTATTCTGCGTATGCTACTCTTCGAGAGGACTTCGATTGGAGAAATGTCACTTTCTCCGACCAGATAATTGTCTCCAGTAGCATTCTGCGTATGCTACTCTCCGACAGGACTTCGATTGGAGAAATGTCATTTTCTCCGACAAGGTAATTGTTTCCAATAGCAACGATAGTACTGCCTAGTTTACTGTATGAATTGCCACCTATACGATGAACGAAGCGAATTAACAAGTCGAGTTGTGTGAGGGTCGCATGTTGGGGGTGGATGTCATACGATGGGGCAGGACTTCTGGAACGCATCCACGGGCGGTTTACGGCAGAAGTCTACGAACACATTTTGGCAAATGTAATGATCCCTTCCCCCGGAAAACGATATCCTGAAGGAACACTTTTCTTCCAGCAGGATAATCATCCGATACACACCGCCAACCATATTCAAAGATGGTTTACGAGGTGGCGTGATGTCGACCCAGTCGACTGGCCTCCCAAATTCACCAGATATGAATCCGATTCAAAATTTGTGGGCTGCAGTCAAAAGGATCCTACGCTCTAATTGGGCAGAACAACCACCCGTTCGGACATCTGAGGAATTGTGGGACAGAGTTCTAGATGCGTGGGAGGAGATGGCCAAGAATTAGACCTGTTCCATAATCTTGTGGACTCCATGCCGCGCAGAATGAGGGCAGTTGTTAACGCAGGTGGTTTGTGGACGAGATACTAGTCCCCACCACAGGCCTTGTTTTGTTAATATATTAAAAAAATTGTTTGTTTTGTTAATTTAATTATTTATTTGTGTTTGATATGCTTCCGGTTTTAGGATGTGAAACAAGTATTTTTGTTTATACAGGCCGGGTCTCACCTATTAATAGCCCACAGGTGATGGGCAATAATATTTTTACAAGGCAGGCATAACGAAGTTTGTTAAGAAATGCCATTTCATATTTAAACTAAGAAATTAAGTAAAACTTAGAATAAAAAAAATAATAATTTTACCGTACCGGGAGGCGAACTCACAACCTCTCGTACGGATGTCAGACTTCTTACCACTGGGCCACACACTGCTCGTAAGGTTTATTACATTATAGACGGATGACTTTCAATGAAGAAACACCACAGCAATGCCTTGCAGTGGGTTACGTTTACACGAGTGAACCGCACGATAGAACTTAGCATTTCTATCGACCAAGAGTCGGCCCATTCTTTTTTCCGCTAAGTGTACATCCTTTACGAACAAAATCTCACTTTTCCATATAATCTCCGTCTCTTTCAACTGCCTTACGCCACCTTGGAACGAGGGCCTGTATACCTGCACGATAAAAGTCTGAACCAACACGTCTGAGCTACTCTTTAGTAGAGTGGACGAGGAGTCTTTATCTTCAAACCTCGTTCCACGAAATGATTCCTTCAGTTTACCAAAGAGATAATAATCGCATGGTTCCAGATCAGGACTGTAAGGCGGATGTCTTCAGTTCAAAATGGTGGAGCCATGTTTCATTTCCTGTCACAATTTTGAAAGAAAGTCATCTCCACCATTCTCATACTGGTCCAAAAGTTCGCTACACACTATTTTTCGGGTTTCTTTGTGGGCTTCTGTCAACATCTTCGAACCCACCTGGCACAAACCTTTCTTAATCCTTACTGTTTCAATATTCTGCACACACTTGCTTTTCCTATTCCAACTTGGAGTGACAGTTCTTTCACTGTTACGCGTTTGCCAGCCACAATCATGTTTTTAACGCGCTGCACATTGTCGTGCAGTGCAGAGTCTGCCGCTGCGAGAGTATCTCGAATATTGGCGTGCCCTATTTCACCAGATAATCTGCTTGCCCACTGACTATCCGTACTGCGATCGACAGCTGCATCTCTATATACCTTTTTCAACCTCTTGTGAATTTTTCCCACTTTCTTTTTCTCACAGCACAGGAACTCGATAATAGCACGTTGCTTCTGACGAATGTCAAGTACAGCAGCCATCTTGAAGGAGTGCTATCATGGCGCCACTCACGGGAACGACTTAGATTAAATTTGAATACAAGCGGGAATGATGTGTCTATGACCTCCATAAATTGCAAAGGTGTAGAATAAAAAATAAATAAAAATGTTGTGAATTACTTTTCCCAAATTGCAAGTGGAGATTTATCCTTCGAAGAGGCGGAAAATTCAAATATCTTGGAGCAACAGTAACAAATATAAATGACACTCAGGAGGAAATTAAACGCAGAATAAATATGGGAAATGCCTGTTATTATTCGGTTGAGAAGCTTTTGTCATCTAGTTTGCTGTCAAAAAATCTGAAAGTTAGAATTTATAAAACAGTTATATTACCGGTTGTTCTTTATGGCTGTGAAGCTTGGACTCTCACTTTGAGAGAGGAACAGAGATTAAGGGTGTTTGAGAATAAGGTTCTTAGGAAAATATTTGGGGCTAAGAGGGATGAAGTTACAGGAGAATGGAGAAAGTTACACAACGCAGAGCTGCACGCATTGTATTCTTCACCTGACATAATTAGGAACATTAAATCCAGACGTTTGAGATGGGCAGGGCATGTAGCACGTATGGGCGAATCCAGAAATGCATATAGAATGTTAGTTGGGAGGCCGGCGGGAAAAAGACCTTTGGGGAGGCCGAGACGTAGGTGGGAGGATAATATTAAAATGGATTTGAGGGAGATGGGATATGATGGTAGAGACTGGATTAATCTTGCTCAGGATAGGGATCAATGGCGGGTTTATGTGAGGGCGGCAATGAACCTCCGGGTTCCTTAAAAGCCAATAAGTAAGTAAGTATGTGAATTACTTTTGGAGTGACCCTCGTACTTCACAGTCACTTTGAATCTCAGTTTTGCTAGTGGTAAGCTTTATCTTCCACTCTATTATTAGAGATGTTTAGTCAACTGTCCGAAGACAGATCTGAACCTCACAAGTGATACCAACAAGTCACCACTCATGAGACAACTAGGGCAGGAGATAATGGGGTAGGATGGCCAGTTCCTTCCTTCCTTCATTGCATACATCGCCGACTAGCTACATATTACACTATTCAGACTTCAGATGTATACAAACAATTATTCTTCATCTGACACATATTATCAAGTGAGATGTACTGCCTGATAATAGATGTACAGACCAGAAACAAAATTTGGTCCACTTGAGCATGCGCAGTGTGTTGTAACTGGAACTTCGAAAGTTCAGGTAGCCCAAATTTTGTTCATAGGTCTGTAGGCTACATATCAGCCAGAATCTCAGTCTGAGGACTTATTAGAAATAATGAACTGTTTTACAGTGAATACGAAACATTAGAACACTTATGTGTGAATCTTTAAAGTGATTTCAAAATATACCTATTATGGTATTGTGAATCTGTCTAGAACGAAATAAGAAAGTAATATACCTATTGCTGTCAATATTGCATGTTCCATGATGCCGTCGTACGGGATAATGAATTCATATTCTGATAATATTATTGAGGATCTAACGTTCTAAATGTGCTAAGTACCAAAAACGACTTTCTGAGATAATGGTGAAAAACACACTGCACAATGCATGTTGATATACCTAAAACACCGTATTTGGCGCACGATTCAGTCACGTACAGTTGAGCTACGACAAAGACAATTTAGTATGATATTCTCATATGGATGTTCTTCCCTTAGATTGAATAAAATGAAATTTGAAAAATTGGCACTTAGCACATTTAGAATGTTAGGTCTTCGATTGTTACCTTATTGCTTTCTATATCGTGAGATAACTTCTAATCACTAAATTGTGCACAAATATGCCTGGGTTAAATCCCAAATCTTTCCGCAGTGTATACGAAGGGAAGGCATATGTCACTGTTGATAGTGATTCGTTCGTCGGATTGGGACGTTAAGCCTGGCGGGCCTCTTGGTGCTATTCGACAGAAGTAGGCTACATGCCGGCACCAGGTTTCCCCTTCCTCACCTTCATCATCATCCTCACCCATTCCCTAGACTACACTTACACGAACACTTAACATACACTCACCCTAGTACACGACATAACTCTTCACAGATACACATCATGCATAACGTGGCCTGCAACTTGACAATGGTTCACAGTCCTGCCATCTATCCGCAGTATGCGGAACCCGAATCATGCAAAGTGAAGTGGGTAGGCATTAGACACACACACATACACACATTAGTCATACATGCGGGTATTTATGTTTGTGGAAAAATATTTCGAATAAAGGATTTTGGATTTCCAATCTATGTATCTGGCGTTTCGTAAATACTTACAAATTCTATTATCAGGGTTATATTTCCAGATACCTGAAGGATAGACGCCAATTCCAGTTACTGAACCTATAATCTAGAAACACCGAAAATATAAGCTCACCACAAAGTTGGAAAGCAAAAATGCTTCTAAAGGCGTTCATCGCGAAAGCCTAAATCCCAAATATTTATTTTATATACCGTACCTACTTATCAGAAATTACATATATTCTTATGCAGTTTTTGTTCTGTTTCAGATCACTTCAAGAACCGTAATTTGTATGCTGCGAATAGACATGGTGAGGAAGTTACTGGTAAGTGTTGGAGTATTGGTTAAGACTTTATTGTAATTATTAGAAAAATTAATTGCAAATCACATGAATGCTGAAAAGGTTTGCTCTCCTCTGTTGTATTGAGCAATTCCACGAAAATGTCATACTGAGGTGAATTTCTTGAAATTGATGTAGGACTATTTTTGTTGAAGAAATATGTTTCTTTATACTTTAAATCGCCTTATTTCGTAAGATAATATTTAAAATACTCTTTCTTTTAGTCTATAACTTGCTGCAGATCTTGTCATATTCCAAACGCTTAAAAAAACACGTATGGATACTTATGTTTCGTGTCACAATTTGGACACGTAAATTTGTCTTATTTCGAGCCGTCTTTTTTGGATACTATATTTTGGTCTTTCCTTGAAGTAAATATGTAATTAGTTGAAGTATCCTAAGATCCTAATTAACTTAAAATCATTATAATTATTCGTACTGTAAGTTACGGTCAGTCCGTCACAAGAAACATACAAAAACTCTTCCACACGGCACAATAATTCACAGATTAAAATTTCCTTTGGTATTCTGCGTTATTACTACATGACCAACAAAAAGTATTAGAACATTTTCTTCTAAAGTGATTTCGTTTTCCGCAGCGGCATTGTGAGTGACTGACATGTCGCGCTCTCAGCTGTTATGTTGTTCATTCTCACAGTGTGCTTAGTTACTTGGAAGGCCTTGGTGAAGTTATACGTGAACTGGTGATGTGTGCAGTAATTATACCTGAAAAAAGCAAAATGAGATTCAGGCAGCTCATTGGAGCAATAAGCAGGTCTCAATATTTACTGCTGTTGCCTGGTTTAAACAGGAAAGTGACAGGGAAGTTCAGAAGAATTCCTCTGCATTAGTGTCAGATTATGTAGCGCATGACAAATAGGCTATGCAGTGAATGTTTGTCTACGAAAAGTGTTTTCGGAAATTTTGGCGATTCTTCCGAACATTGAGGTGGTAAAAATATTTTCAGATGGAGCACCGAGTCATTTTAAACAGAAGTATATATTAAGCAATGTGACATTGCTTGCTCGCATATTTGGATTTAACATAGAATGGAACTTCTTTCAGTCACATCATGGCAAAGGGGTCGTGGATGTGATTGGAGGTCAAGTAAAAAGAATGGCATGGATGCCTGCGAAATCGGGGAAGAAGATACAAAGCGCTACAGAATTTTTGTAACATTGTGAGCAATAAAAAACATCCAAATTATTGTTAAGGAGGTAGCACAGATTGAGATAGACGAAGGAAAAAAGTATCTCGAAAAACGATTTGAACATCTTGCACCTATTCCGGCATCTCATGGAGTTCATTACGTGAAAGTGTTAGATCCTATGTTATAGAATATGTACAACTGTCTTGTGAACATTCAGTGCGAAAGGTCCACAGGTTCCGTGTGTGAAAAGAAACTAAGTTTGTTCAGATAACAAGTGACATATTGACAGTTTTCCTGCAGTACATGCTTGTTAGACTAAATAAGTGAGTCAACGAGTGCCGTGGAGTGCTTCTGCGTGTTTAATTCCAATGGTTCAAATTCAATCTAAAAGTAGAACTCAACGTTCTAATCTATTATTATGAACATAATACATAACAGCCATAGGCATGGGAAATATAAACTGTGATCTGCATCATCTTATCGTAATCGATAAGGAGGTCAGTGCCAGATGATTAGGAACGTGCTTGAATAACGTAACATACTGTCTTACGCTGGGGTGTTGATGCCATATACAGAGTGATAAGCGCTGTCAAAGTTGCTGTGACCCTCTTATAGTCCTAAAATTAAACACCAATGCATATGGCTTGTATGTACAGTATTTAATCACAGAGAAAGAACTGTATAAGTTATTAAGTAGGCCTATGTAATGCTTGTATGTGCATTAATTTGTGTCATTTAAGATGCATGGTTAAGCAAACTAATTTTTGTATTCTGGAAAACATATGATTCATTTAAATTAATCGTTATGTTAATTTACTACTTATTAAGTCTCATATTATTTTGTACTATTTACGGTTCTGTAAGTGCAACTTCATTTTAAAATTCAGAGATGTCAGTCAGTTACAGAATGAGGTCAGTCAGTTACACATCACTTTTTCGGCCATAACTCCATTACTACTCGTGGTTTGGATGTCGTTTTCAACTTAAACTGAAGATTACAATTTCCTTTCCGAACTATATTTTGCAAAATTGTATCAGGAATGACAATTCAGAGAAATCTGTGGAGAACCATGTTCACCCGAAGAGAGAGTTGACATTTATGTCAGTCTGTTACACCCACTTTGGACGTAAATAAATAGTATACTTTTCCTATTAAAGACGTTTATTTTTATATGTATCTTAAGTGTACACTTCCCTCTATAAACTCCTGCGGTGACACAGTCTAATTTCAACCCATTATACAATTTAAGTAGACATTTTACTGTCAAAGTGTACTGTAAATGTCAGTCAGTTACACGTGGAATTGCTCTATTATTTAATTTTACTATCTGTAACCATTGAATTCTGTATTATAGTCCCAAATTACGTATGAAACGATAATTATTCATTTAACGAAATCATATTTCTGCTTTCAAGAATACTTTTGTTACTTAAAACTGCAATATTAAGAATTAATGTACACTTTTACGTACACCAACGACATTTAAATAAGATGTGCATAATTTTCTTTAATATTTTCATAGAATTAACTTATGCACTCTGCATTGAAATAATCTTATTTTCAAATGTGTGTTTTTGTATCTTCTCTGATCTTCCCGTCCAGGATACAAAATGTTACAGTATAGGAGAATTTACGCTTTCTTAGAAATTCATTTTTAAGTTTTACGTTGTCATTAGCAATATAATCATGAACGTAAGCTTTCTTGAGCTGAAGTCTTTTGACTTTACAGTTATATCTCCTCCGATATTTTATAACTGACAGCAGATGTTCACAAACTCTCTGATCATTGACAAAATGACTTAATGACATGGCGTTAAGTTTAACGTAAGACAAACACTGTGTAAAGAACACATATTAAGTCCTTATGAAAGAAGTGTAAAAATATCCTCTTTCCTCTCGGAAATCGAATCCGGCAATCTGGGATGTTGGATTTATGACCGGAAACACTACATGTTTAGTTACAGAGGAGGGCGTACAATTTGAAATTACAGAATTTAAGCTTATTAATTCGCGCATACCATGCCGTTATGTAGGCTATTCCCAGTTACTTTCCGAAGGACATTAATCTTCATTTTACCGTTAAGAAAAATAATTATCGTAATAATTAATCTACTTAAAAGTTAAGATCTTTCGACCTGTGTACAGGTACAGAGATACTTAGCAGTCGTAACATGGAGCTTCACTAAACACTTCATTCCAATAAAGCTTTTTTTTTTGTACCCGTAACGGAATGAGTTGCGCCAACTGTGCTACTTGGCTAGGCTGGCTCCGCCATCCGCCACAATACGCATTCTTTTACAGCATACCAGCAAGAACCTGGTGGGCTTTGGTTCCTCTTATACAAATCTGTGAGTCGTCTGAAACCCCAGATCACATGTAACAGATTGATCAGCCTTATGGGCTTTGGAGGCAACAATTTTGATCAATTTCATAATGCTGCCATCTACCGACTACGATAGAAGTCATCTTATAACTGTCATTTGAATTGCATAGAGCAGCTGTAATTTCATCTAGAGGTCTTTACCAATCGACAGTGGAGATCCTGGTGGTTGTTCTCGTCCTCATGTTACCGTGCCAATCTGTTATATATGTGATCAGGCGAAAACCCACACTACTGCCATTAATCTTTGGAGAAACCACGTGGAACACCTGTTGTGGCGGACGGCCAATTCGACGTCACGCAAACACAGAAGATGCTATGTTTTTTTTAGACGGATGTGATAATGAAAGGAGAATTGTGAAGAGTATTGGTGGAATGACGAGAGAGTAAATGAAGAACCCTGAGAAAAACCATCACAATGTTGACCTTGGCCGTCACAAATCATTCATCTCTGCCGTCATCAAGATTTGAACTTGGATCCGCTGTCGCCTTAAGTCGGCACTCTACAGACTGAACTACATAGGCTTCCTCCCCACCCCACAGAATTCTGAAGCAACAGTTGGCACTCAAATGTAGTTGTACCGTAATTATTTTGGTTCAAGACACGCAGTTTCTAAGACAGGATAGTAATGTTAAACTTGTTTTCTATCGAGAATTAAACCTGGGTCTCCTGGAAGTTTAACTCGAAAACAGTATTTGAAGCACAACGGAAAACTTAAAATCCAAGTCTTCTCTATCAATTCTATGTACGGCATTCACAAACATTCACAGTCCAGAATGACCTGCATCAATTATAAAATTTGTAAAGACCGGACTTGTCAATCCAAGCAGACCATTCTGTTAACACAGTTTCAATTACATCTGGAAGGAAACTCATCCTGAGAATAATTACTCTTAAGAATGCAAATCCCCATTTGGTAGAGGTGTTGGTTACAACTCCATTTTTGTGAGCAACGTTTCCATATTTTATGTGAGAAGAAAGCAAAGCAAATTGAGTGCAGAGATTCACTCGTGTTGGACGTTACATGATGGATCAAATTCTTTCCTACAGAAGTAATTACATCTGCACAGGTTTAGATCGAAGTAGTACGGACGGAGTAATTACCAGTAAGGCGATAATCACAATATGCTAATAATTATTATAGTGACTTGGCTAGAATTTAAAGAAGCTTTAAACATCTCTCGCTGATTGGTTTGTGCTACAGTGTACAAAAGAGGTTCGAAATTGTGTCGTTGTGAGCCACAGTAGAGTCAAGTTTTCTTATACCCTCAAACTCGACAAGCGTCATTACGAGAAATCTAATTTGTCATGTATAATAAAGGAGACGAATCTGTTTTACTTTATTTATGCAATTTTGTGTTAAAGTGTGTACATTATCCTGAATGACAAGCTCTTATAAAGACCAAAACCTCTATGGAGTTAAGAGCAGCAGCTCTTTGAGTGATTAACTACTTTTTATACGTCAAGAACTCGGTGT